>JAUPFT010000083.1:0-126288 GCA_036936625.1 Parnassius smintheus behrii | reverse complement strand
TTAACTACACAATTTAAAAAAGATTTGAACGAAAAATACCAATTTTTAGAAAAGTTATTAGCGAATTTATAGTTGAATTTGTGTGATTGTATTGATTGACCACTATACCTCGGTTTAGGTATATAGTGATTTTTTCTGATTCTGTCTGTTTTATGAAGCAAATTAGTGTGCAGATGGTGGTTTCTACACAAGACGGACCTAATAAAAGCAAAAAGAGCGAGATAAATGAAGATTTGAAAAATTTTAAAAATTTTAGGAAATTACGAGTATAGGAAAACGAATTTTGTGGAAATAAATATTTTAGCGACAGAAATTTTCTATAAAAACTATAGATAAATACGGGGGCCGGATAAATACACTATTTAAAAAGAAAATTTAAACGGAAAAGGCCAATTTTCAGCCGAGCTATGGATGAATACGTGTTTTTATTGTTGAATTTAAGTAAGAAATAGACTGAAAATATGAAAATTAAATATATAAAGTTACGAATTTACTGAGAAAACTATATAAGATTACGGGGGGCAGTTAGTTACACTATTTAAATAGAAAATTTTAAAGGAGGAGAAGGCCAATTTTCAGCCGAGCTATGGACGAATACGTGTTTTTATTGTTGGATTTAAGTAAGAAATAGACTGAAAATATGAAAATTAAATATATAAAGTTACGAATTTACTGAGAAAACTATAAAGAAATGTGGGGAGCAATTAACTACACAATTTAAAAAAGATTTGAACGAAAAATACCAATTTTTAGAAAAGTTATTAGCGAATTTATAGTTGAATTTGTGTGATTGTATTGATTGACCACTATACCTCGGTTTAGGTATATAGTGATTTTTTCTGATTCTGTCTGTTTTATGAAGCAAATTAGTGTGCAGATGGTGGTTTCTACACAAGACGGACCTAATAAAAGCAAAAAGAGCGAGATAAATGAAGATTTGAAAAATTTTAAAAATTTTAGGAAATTACGAGTATAGGAAAACGAATTTTGTGGAAATAAATATTTTAGCGACAGAAATTTTCTATAAAAACTATAGATAAATACGGGGGCCGGATAAATACACTATTTAAAAAGAAAATTTAAACGGAAAAGGCCAATTTTCAGCCGAGCTATGGATGAATACGTGTTTTTATTGTTGAATTTAAGTAAGAAATAGACTGAAAATATGAAAATTAAATATATAAAGTTACGAATTTACTGAGAAAACTATATAAGATTACGGGGGGCAGTTAGTTACACTATTTAAATAGAAAATTTAAGAGGAGAAGGCCAATTTTCAGCCGAGCTATGGACGAATACGTGTTTTTATTGTTGGATTTAAGTAAGAAATAGACTGAAAATATGAAAATTAAATATATAAAGTTACGAATTTACTGAGAAAACTATAAAGAAATGTGGGGAGCAATTAACTACACAATTTAAAAAAGATTTGAACGAAAAATACCAATTTTTAGAAAAGTTATTAGCGAATTTATAGTTGAATTTGTGTGATTGTATTGATTGACCACTATACCTCGGTTTAGGTATATAGTGATTTTTTCTGATTCTGTCTGTTTTATGAAGCAAATTAGTGTGCAGATGGTGGTTTCTACACAAGACGGACCTAATAAAAGCAAAAAGAGCGAGATAAATGAAGATTTGAAAAATTTTAAAAATTTTAGGAAATTACGAGTATAGGAAAACGAATTTTGTGGAAATAAATATTTTAGCGACAGAAATTTTCTATAAAAACTATAGATAAATACGGGGGCCGGATAAATACACTATTTAAAAAGAAAATTTAAACGGAAAAGGCCAATTTTCAGCCGAGCTATGGATGAATACGTGTTTTTATTGTTGAATTTAAGTAAGAAATAGACTGAAAATATGAAAATTAAATATATAAAGTTACGAATTTACTGAGAAAACTATATAAGATTACGGGGGGCAGTTAGTTACACTATTTAAATAGAAAATTTTAAAGGAGGAGAAGGCCAATTTTCAGCCGAGCTATGGACGAATACGTGTTTTTATTGTTGGATTTAAGTAAGAAATAGACTGAAAATATGAAAATTAAATATATAAAGTTACGAATTTACTGAGAAAACTATAAAGAAATGTGGGGAGCAATTAACTACACAATTTAAAAAAGATTTGAACGAAAAATACCAATTTTTAGAAAAGTTATTAGCGAATTTATAGTTGAATTTGTGTGATTGTATTGATTGACCACTATACCTCGGTTTAGGTATATAGTGATTTTTTCTGATTCTGTCTGTTTTATGAAGCAAATTAGTGTGCAGATGGTGGTTTCTACACAAGACGGACCTAATAAAAGCAAAAAGAGCGAGATAAATGAAGATTTGAAAAATTTTAAAAATTTTAGGAAATTACGAGTATAGGAAAACGAATTTTGTGGAAATAAATATTTTAGCGACAGAAATTTTCTATAAAAACTATAGATAAATACGGGGGCCGGATAAATACACTATTTAAAAAGAAAATTTAAACGGAAAAGGCCAATTTTCAGCCGAGCTATGGATGAATACGTGTTTTTATTGTTGAATTTAAGTAAGAAATAGACTGAAAATATGAAAATTAAATATATAAAGTTACGAATTTACTGAGAAAACTATATAAGATTACGGGGGGCAGTTAGTTACACTATTTAAATAGAAAATTTTAAAGGAGGAGAAGGCCAATTTTCAGCCGAGCTATGGACGAATACGTGTTTTTATTGTTGGATTTAAGTAAGAAATAGACTGAAAATATGAAAATTAAATATATAAAGTTACGAATTTACTGAGAAAACTATAAAGAAATGTGGGGAGCAATTAACTACACAATTTAAAAAAGATTTGAACGAAAAATACCAATTTTTAGAAAAGTTATTAGCGAATTTATAGTTGAATTTGTGTGATTGTATTGATTGACCACTATACCTCGGTTTAGGTATATAGTGATTTTTTCTGATTCTGTCTGTTTTATGAAGCAAATTAGTGTGCAGATGGTGGTTTCTACACAAGACGGACCTAATAAAAGCAAAAAGAGCGAGATAAATGAAGATTTGAAAAATTTTAAAAATTTTAGGAAATTACGAGTATAGGAAAACGAATTTTGTGGAAATAAATATTTTAGCGACAGAAATTTTCTATAAAAACTATAGATAAATACGGGGGCCGGATAAATACACTATTTAAAAAGAAAATTTAAACGGAAAAGGCCAATTTTCAGCCGAGCTATGGATGAATACGTGTTTTTATTGTTGAATTTAAGTAAGAAATAGACTGAAAATATGAAAATTAAATATATAAAGTTACGAATTTACTGAGAAAACTATATAAGATTACGGGGGGCAGTTAGTTACACTATTTAAATAGAAAATTTTAAAGGAGGAGAAGGCCAATTTTCAGCCGAGCTATGGACGAATACGTGTTTTTATTGTTGGATTTAAGTAAGAAATAGACTGAAAATATGAAAATTAAATATATAAAGTTACGAATTTACTGAGAAAACTATAAAGAAATGTGGGGAGCAATTAACTACACAATTTAAAAAAGATTTGAACGAAAAATACCAATTTTTAGAAAAGTTATTAGCGAATTTATAGTTGAATTTGTGTGATTGTATTGATTGACCACTATACCTCGGTTTAGGTATATAGTGATTTTTTCTGATTCTGTCTGTTTTATGAAGCAAATTAGTGTGCAGATGGTGGTTTCTACACAAGACGGACCTAATAAAAGCAAAAAGAGCGAGATAAATGAAGATTTGAAAAATTTTAAAAATTTTAGGAAATTACGAGTATAGGAAAACGAATTTTGTGGAAATAAATATTTTAGCGACAGAAATTTTCTATAAAAACTATAGATAAATACGGGGGCCGGATAAATACACTATTTAAAAAGAAAATTTAAACGGAAAAGGCCAATTTTCAGCCGAGCTATGGATGAATACGTGTTTTTATTGTTGAATTTAAGTAAGAAATAGACTGAAAATATGAAAATTAAATATATAAAGTTACGAATTTACTGAGAAAACTATATAAGATTACGGGGGGCAGTTAGTTACACTATTTAAATAGAAAATTTAAGAGGAGAAGGCCAATTTTCAGCCGAGCTATGGACGAATACGTGTTTTTATTGTTGGATTTAAGTAAGAAATAGACTGAAAATATGAAAATTAAATATATAAAGTTACGAATTTACTGAGAAAACTATAAAGAAATGTGGGGAGCAATTAACTACACAATTTAAAAAAGATTTGAACGAAAAATACCAATTTTTAGAAAAGTTATTAGCGAATTTATAGTTGAATTTGTGTGATTGTATTGATTGACCACTATACCTCGGTTTAGGTATATAGTGATTTTTTCTGATTCTGTCTGTTTTATGAAGCAAATTAGTGTGCAGATGGTGGTTTCTACACAAGACGGACCTAATAAAAGCAAAAAGAGCGAGATAAATGAAGATTTGAAAAATTTTAAAAATTTTAGGAAATTACGAGTATAGGAAAACGAATTTTGTGGAAATAAATATTTTAGCGACAGAAATTTTCTATAAAAACTATAGATAAATACGGGGGCCGGATAAATACACTATTTAAAAAGAAAATTTAAACGGAAAAGGCCAATTTTCAGCCGAGCTATGGATGAATACGTGTTTTTATTGTTGAATTTAAGTAAGAAATAGACTGAAAATATGAAAATTAAATATATAAAGTTACGAATTTACTGAGAAAACTATATAAGATTACGGGGGGCAGTTAGTTACACTATTTAAATAGAAAATTTTAAAGGAGGAGAAGGCCAATTTTCAGCCGAGCTATGGACGAATACGTGTTTTTATTGTTGGATTTAAGTAAGAAATAGACTGAAAATATGAAAATTAAATATATAAAGTTACGAATTTACTGAGAAAACTATAAAGAAATGTGGGGAGCAATTAACTACACAATTTAAAAAAGATTTGAACGAAAAATACCAATTTTTAGAAAAGTTATTAGCGAATTTATAGTTGAATTTGTGTGATTGTATTGATTGACCACTATACCTCGGTTTAGGTATATAGTGATTTTTTCTGATTCTGTCTGTTTTATGAAGCAAATTAGTGTGCAGATGGTGGTTTCTACACAAGACGGACCTAATAAAAGCAAAAAGAGCGAGATAAATGAAGATTTGAAAAATTTTAAAAATTTTAGGAAATTACGAGTATAGGAAAACGAATTTTGTGGAAATAAATATTTTAGCGACAGAAATTTTCTATAAAAACTATAGATAAATACGGGGGCCGGATAAATACACTATTTAAAAAGAAAATTTAAACGGAAAAGGCCAATTTTCAGCCGAGCTATGGATGAATACGTGTTTTTATTGTTGAATTTAAGTAAGAAATAGACTGAAAATATGAAAATTAAATATATAAAGTTACGAATTTACTGAGAAAACTATATAAGATTACGGGGGGCAGTTAGTTACACTATTTAAATAGAAAATTTTAAAGGAGGAGAAGGCCAATTTTCAGCCGAGCTATGGACGAATACGTGTTTTTATTGTTGGATTTAAGTAAGAAATAGACTGAAAATATGAAAATTAAATATATAAAGTTACGAATTTACTGAGAAAACTATAAAGAAATGTGGGGAGCAATTAACTACACAATTTAAAAAAGATTTGAACGAAAAATACCAATTTTTAGAAAAGTTATTAGCGAATTTATAGTTGAATTTGTGTGATTGTATTGATTGACCACTATACCTCGGTTTAGGTATATAGTGATTTTTTCTGATTCTGTCTGTTTTATGAAGCAAATTAGTGTGCAGATGGTGGTTTCTACACAAGACGGACCTAATAAAAGCAAAAAGAGCGAGATAAATGAAGATTTGAAAAATTTTAAAAATTTTAGGAAATTACGAGTATAGGAAAACGAATTTTGTGGAAATAAATATTTTAGCGACAGAAATTTTCTATAAAAACTATAGATAAATACGGGGGCCGGATAAATACACTATTTAAAAAGAAAATTTAAACGGAAAAGGCCAATTTTCAGCCGAGCTATGGATGAATACGTGTTTTTATTGTTGAATTTAAGTAAGAAATAGACTGAAAATATGAAAATTAAATATATAAAGTTACGAATTTACTGAGAAAACTATATAAGATTACGGGGGGCAGTTAGTTACACTATTTAAATAGAAAATTTAAGAGGAGAAGGCCAATTTTCAGCCGAGCTATGGACGAATACGTGTTTTTATTGTTGGATTTAAGTAAGAAATAGACTGAAAATATGAAAATTAAATATATAAAGTTACGAATTTACTGAGAAAACTATAAAGAAATGTGGGGAGCAATTAACTACACAATTTAAAAAAGATTTGAACGAAAAATACCAATTTTTAGAAAAGTTATTAGCGAATTTATAGTTGAATTTGTGTGATTGTATTGATTGACCACTATACCTCGGTTTAGGTATATAGTGATTTTTTCTGATTCTGTCTGTTTTATGAAGCAAATTAGTGTGCAGATGGTGGTTTCTACACAAGACGGACCTAATAAAAGCAAAAAGAGCGAGATAAATGAAGATTTGAAAAATTTTAAAAATTTTAGGAAATTACGAGTATAGGAAAACGAATTTTGTGGAAATAAATATTTTAGCGACAGAAATTTTCTATAAAAACTATAGATAAATACGGGGGCCGGATAAATACACTATTTAAAAAGAAAATTTAAACGGAAAAGGCCAATTTTCAGCCGAGCTATGGATGAATACGTGTTTTTATTGTTGAATTTAAGTAAGAAATAGACTGAAAATATGAAAATTAAATATATAAAGTTACGAATTTACTGAGAAAACTATATAAGATTACGGGGGGCAGTTAGTTACACTATTTAAATAGAAAATTTAAGAGGAGAAGGCCAATTTTCAGCCGAGCTATGGACGAATACGTGTTTTTATTGTTGGATTTAAGTAAGAAATAGACTGAAAATATGAAAATTAAATATATAAAGTTACGAATTTACTGAGAAAACTATAAAGAAATGTGGGGAGCAATTAACTACACAATTTAAAAAAGATTTGAACGAAAAATACCAATTTTTAGAAAAGTTATTAGCGAATTTATAGTTGAATTTGTGTGATTGTATTGATTGACCACTATACCTCGGTTTAGGTATATAGTGATTTTTTCTGATTCTGTCTGTTTTATGAAGCAAATTAGTGTGCAGATGGTGGTTTCTACACAAGACGGACCTAATAAAAGCAAAAAGAGCGAGATAAATGAAGATTTGAAAAATTTTAAAAATTTTAGGAAATTACGAGTATAGGAAAACGAATTTTGTGGAAATAAATATTTTAGCGACAGAAATTTTCTATAAAAACTATAGATAAATACGGGGGCCGGATAAATACACTATTTAAAAAGAAAATTTAAACGGAAAAGGCCAATTTTCAGCCGAGCTATGGATGAATACGTGTTTTTATTGTTGAATTTAAGTAAGAAATAGACTGAAAATATGAAAATTAAATATATAAAGTTACGAATTTACTGAGAAAACTATATAAGATTACGGGGGGCAGTTAGTTACACTATTTAAATAGAAAATTTAAGAGGAGAAGGCCAATTTTCAGCCGAGCTATGGACGAATACGTGTTTTTATTGTTGGATTTAAGTAAGAAATAGACTGAAAATATGAAAATTAAATATATAAAGTTACGAATTTACTGAGAAAACTATAAAGAAATGTGGGGAGCAATTAACTACACAATTTAAAAAAGATTTGAACGAAAAATACCAATTTTTAGAAAAGTTATTAGCGAATTTATAGTTGAATTTGTGTGATTGTATTGATTGACCACTATACCTCGGTTTAGGTATATAGTGATTTTTTCTGATTCTGTCTGTTTTATGAAGCAAATTAGTGTGCAGATGGTGGTTTCTACACAAGACGGACCTAATAAAAGCAAAAAGAGCGAGATAAATGAAGATTTGAAAAATTTTAAAAATTTTAGGAAATTACGAGTATAGGAAAACGAATTTTGTGGAAATAAATATTTTAGCGACAGAAATTTTCTATAAAAACTATAGATAAATACGGGGGCCGGATAAATACACTATTTAAAAAGAAAATTTAAACGGAAAAGGCCAATTTTCAGCCGAGCTATGGATGAATACGTGTTTTTATTGTTGAATTTAAGTAAGAAATAGACTGAAAATATGAAAATTAAATATATAAAGTTACGAATTTACTGAGAAAACTATATAAGATTACGGGGGGCAGTTAGTTACACTATTTAAATAGAAAATTTAAGAGGAGAAGGCCAATTTTCAGCCGAGCTATGGACGAATACGTGTTTTTATTGTTGGATTTAAGTAAGAAATAGACTGAAAATATGAAAATTAAATATATAAAGTTACGAATTTACTGAGAAAACTATAAAGAAATGTGGGGAGCAATTAACTACACAATTTAAAAAAGATTTGAACGAAAAATACCAATTTTTAGAAAAGTTATTAGCGAATTTATAGTTGAATTTGTGTGATTGTATTGATTGACCACTATACCTCGGTTTAGGTATATAGTGATTTTTTCTGATTCTGTCTGTTTTATGAAGCAAATTAGTGTGCAGATGGTGGTTTCTACACAAGACGGACCTAATAAAAGCAAAAAGAGCGAGATAAATGAAGATTTGAAAAATTTTAAAAATTTTAGGAAATTACGAGTATAGGAAAACGAATTTTGTGGAAATAAATATTTTAGCGACAGAAATTTTCTATAAAAACTATAGATAAATACGGGGGCCGGATAAATACACTATTTAAAAAGAAAATTTAAACGGAAAAGGCCAATTTTCAGCCGAGCTATGGATGAATACGTGTTTTTATTGTTGAATTTAAGTAAGAAATAGACTGAAAATATGAAAATTAAATATATAAAGTTACGAATTTACTGAGAAAACTATATAAGATTACGGGGGGCAGTTAGTTACACTATTTAAATAGAAAATTTAAGAGGAGAAGGCCAATTTTCAGCCGAGCTATGGACGAATACGTGTTTTTATTGTTGGATTTAAGTAAGAAATAGACTGAAAATATGAAAATTAAATATATAAAGTTACGAATTTACTGAGAAAACTATAAAGAAATGTGGGGAGCAATTAACTACACAATTTAAAAAAGATTTGAACGAAAAATACCAATTTTTAGAAAAGTTATTAGCGAATTTATAGTTGAATTTGTGTGATTGTATTGATTGACCACTATACCTCGGTTTAGGTATATAGTGATTTTTTCTGATTCTGTCTGTTTTATGAAGCAAATTAGTGTGCAGATGGTGGTTTCTACACAAGACGGACCTAATAAAAGCAAAAAGAGCGAGATAAATGAAGATTTGAAAAATTTTAAAAATTTTAGGAAATTACGAGTATAGGAAAACGAATTTTGTGGAAATAAATATTTTAGCGACAGAAATTTTCTATAAAAACTATAGATAAATACGGGGGCCGGATAAATACACTATTTAAAAAGAAAATTTAAACGGAAAAGGCCAATTTTCAGCCGAGCTATGGATGAATACGTGTTTTTATTGTTGAATTTAAGTAAGAAATAGACTGAAAATATGAAAATTAAATATATAAAGTTACGAATTTACTGAGAAAACTATATAAGATTACGGGGGGCAGTTAGTTACACTATTTAAATAGAAAATTTAAGAGGAGAAGGCCAATTTTCAGCCGAGCTATGGACGAATACGTGTTTTTATTGTTGGATTTAAGTAAGAAATAGACTGAAAATATGAAAATTAAATATATAAAGTTACGAATTTACTGAGAAAACTATAAAGAAATGTGGGGAGCAATTAACTACACAATTTAAAAAAGATTTGAACGAAAAATACCAATTTTTAGAAAAGTTATTAGCGAATTTATAGTTGAATTTGTGTGATTGTATTGATTGACCACTATACCTCGGTTTAGGTATATAGTGATTTTTTCTGATTCTGTCTGTTTTATGAAGCAAATTAGTGTGCAGATGGTGGTTTCTACACAAGACGGACCTAATAAAAGCAAAAAGAGCGAGATAAATGAAGATTTGAAAAATTTTAAAAATTTTAGGAAATTACGAGTATAGGAAAACGAATTTTGTGGAAATAAATATTTTAGCGACAGAAATTTTCTATAAAAACTATAGATAAATACGGGGGCCGGATAAATACACTATTTAAAAAGAAAATTTAAACGGAAAAGGCCAATTTTCAGCCGAGCTATGGATGAATACGTGTTTTTATTGTTGAATTTAAGTAAGAAATAGACTGAAAATATGAAAATTAAATATATAAAGTTACGAATTTACTGAGAAAACTATATAAGATTACGGGGGGCAGTTAGTTACACTATTTAAATAGAAAATTTAAGAGGAGAAGGCCAATTTTCAGCCGAGCTATGGACGAATACGTGTTTTTATTGTTGGATTTAAGTAAGAAATAGACTGAAAATATGAAAATTAAATATATAAAGTTACGAATTTACTGAGAAAACTATAAAGAAATGTGGGGAGCAATTAACTACACAATTTAAAAAAGATTTGAACGAAAAATACCAATTTTTAGAAAAGTTATTAGCGAATTTATAGTTGAATTTGTGTGATTGTATTGATTGACCACTATACCTCGGTTTAGGTATATAGTGATTTTTTCTGATTCTGTCTGTTTTATGAAGCAAATTAGTGTGCAGATGGTGGTTTCTACACAAGACGGACCTAATAAAAGCAAAAAGAGCGAGATAAATGAAGATTTGAAAAATTTTAAAAATTTTAGGAAATTACGAGTATAGGAAAACGAATTTTGTGGAAATAAATATTTTAGCGACAGAAATTTTCTATAAAAACTATAGATAAATACGGGGGCCGGATAAATACACTATTTAAAAAGAAAATTTAAACGGAAAAGGCCAATTTTCAGCCGAGCTATGGATGAATACGTGTTTTTATTGTTGAATTTAAGTAAGAAATAGACTGAAAATATGAAAATTAAATATATAAAGTTACGAATTTACTGAGAAAACTATATAAGATTACGGGGGGCAGTTAGTTACACTATTTAAATAGAAAATTTAAGAGGAGAAGGCCAATTTTCAGCCGAGCTATGGACGAATACGTGTTTTTATTGTTGGATTTAAGTAAGAAATAGACTGAAAATATGAAAATTAAATATATAAAGTTACGAATTTACTGAGAAAACTATAAAGAAATGTGGGGAGCAATTAACTACACAATTTAAAAAAGATTTGAACGAAAAATACCAATTTTTAGAAAAGTTATTAGCGAATTTATAGTTGAATTTGTGTGATTGTATTGATTGACCACTATACCTCGGTTTAGGTATATAGTGATTTTTTCTGATTCTGTCTGTTTTATGAAGCAAATTAGTGTGCAGATGGTGGTTTCTACACAAGACGGACCTAATAAAAGCAAAAAGAGCGAGATAAATGAAGATTTGAAAAATTTTAAAAATTTTAGGAAATTACGAGTATAGGAAAACGAATTTTGTGGAAATAAATATTTTAGCGACAGAAATTTTCTATAAAAACTATAGATAAATACGGGGGCCGGATAAATACACTATTTAAAAAGAAAATTTAAACGGAAAAGGCCAATTTTCAGCCGAGCTATGGATGAATACGTGTTTTTATTGTTGAATTTAAGTAAGAAATAGACTGAAAATATGAAAATTAAATATATAAAGTTACGAATTTACTGAGAAAACTATATAAGATTACGGGGGGCAGTTAGTTACACTATTTAAATAGAAAATTTAAGAGGAGAAGGCCAATTTTCAGCCGAGCTATGGACGAATACGTGTTTTTATTGTTGGATTTAAGTAAGAAATAGACTGAAAATATGAAAATTAAATATATAAAGTTACGAATTTACTGAGAAAACTATAAAGAAATGTGGGGAGCAATTAACTACACAATTTAAAAAAGATTTGAACGAAAAATACCAATTTTTAGAAAAGTTATTAGCGAATTTATAGTTGAATTTGTGTGATTGTATTGATTGACCACTATACCTCGGTTTAGGTATATAGTGATTTTTTCTGATTCTGTCTGTTTTATGAAGCAAATTAGTGTGCAGATGGTGGTTTCTACACAAGACGGACCTAATAAAAGCAAAAAGAGCGAGATAAATGAAGATTTGAAAAATTTTAAAAATTTTAGGAAATTACGAGTATAGGAAAACGAATTTTGTGGAAATAAATATTTTAGCGACAGAAATTTTCTATAAAAACTATAGATAAATACGGGGGCCGGATAAATACACTATTTAAAAAGAAAATTTAAACGGAAAAGGCCAATTTTCAGCCGAGCTATGGATGAATACGTGTTTTTATTGTTGAATTTAAGTAAGAAATAGACTGAAAATATGAAAATTAAATATATAAAGTTACGAATTTACTGAGAAAACTATATAAGATTACGGGGGGCAGTTAGTTACACTATTTAAATAGAAAATTTAAGAGGAGAAGGCCAATTTTCAGCCGAGCTATGGACGAATACGTGTTTTTATTGTTGGATTTAAGTAAGAAATAGACTGAAAATATGAAAATTAAATATATAAAGTTACGAATTTACTGAGAAAACTATAAAGAAATGTGGGGAGCAATTAACTACACAATTTAAAAAAGATTTGAACGAAAAATACCAATTTTTAGAAAAGTTATTAGCGAATTTATAGTTGAATTTGTGTGATTGTATTGATTGACCACTATACCTCGGTTTAGGTATATAGTGATTTTTTCTGATTCTGTCTGTTTTATGAAGCAAATTAGTGTGCAGATGGTGGTTTCTACACAAGACGGACCTAATAAAAGCAAAAAGAGCGAGATAAATGAAGATTTGAAAAATTTTAAAAATTTTAGGAAATTACGAGTATAGGAAAACGAATTTTGTGGAAATAAATATTTTAGCGACAGAAATTTTCTATAAAAACTATAGATAAGTACGGGGGCCGGATAAATACACTATTTAAAAAGAAAATTTAAACGGAAAAGGCCAATTTTCAGCCGAGCTATGGATGAATACGTGTTTTTATTGTTGAATTTAAGTAAGAAATAGACTGAAAATATGAAAATTAAATATATAAAGTTACGAATTTACTGAGAAAACTATATAAGATTACGGGGGGCAGTTAGTTACACTATTTAAATAGAAAATTTAAGAGGAGAAGGCCAATTTTCAGCCGAGCTATGGACGAATACGTGTTTTTATTGTTGGATTTAAGTAAGAAATAGACTGAAAATATGAAAATTAAATATATAAAGTTACGAATTTACTGAGAAAACTATAAAGAAATGTGGGGAGCAATTAACTACACAATTTAAAAAAGATTTGAACGAAAAATACCAATTTTTAGAAAAGTTATTAGCGAATTTATAGTTGAATTTGTGTGATTGTATTGATTGACCACTATACCTCGGTTTAGGTATATAGTGATTTTTTCTGATTCTGTCTGTTTTATGAAGCAAATTAGTGTGCAGATGGTGGTTTCTACACAAGACGGACCTAATAAAAGCAAAAAGAGCGAGATAAATGAAGATTTGAAAAATTTTAAAAATTTTAGGAAATTACGAGTATAGGAAAACGAATTTTGTGGAAATAAATATTTTAGCGACAGAAATTTTCTATAAAAACTATAGATAAATACGGGGGCCGGATAAATACACTATTTAAAAAGAAAATTTAAACGGAAAAGGCCAATTTTCAGCCGAGCTATGGATGAATACGTGTTTTTATTGTTGAATTTAAGTAAGAAATAGACTGAAAATATGAAAATTAAATATATAAAGTTACGAATTTACTGAGAAAACTATATAAGATTACGGGGGGCAGTTAGTTACACTATTTAAATAGAAAATTTTAAAGGAGGAGAAGGCCAATTTTCAGCCGAGCTATGGACGAATACGTGTTTTTATTGTTGGATTTAAGTAAGAAATAGACTGAAAATATGAAAATTAAATATATAAAGTTACGAATTTACTGAGAAAACTATAAAGAAATGTGGGGAGCAATTAACTACACAATTTAAAAAAGATTTGAACGAAAAATACCAATTTTTAGAAAAGTTATTAGCGAATTTATAGTTGAATTTGTGTGATTGTATTGATTGACCACTATACCTCGGTTTAGGTATATAGTGATTTTTTCTGATTCTGTCTGTTTTATGAAGCAAATTAGTGTGCAGATGGTGGTTTCTACACAAGACGGACCTAATAAAAGCAAAAAGAGCGAGATAAATGAAGATTTGAAAAATTTTAAAAATTTTAGGAAATTACGAGTATAGGAAAACGAATTTTGTGGAAATAAATATTTTAGCGACAGAAATTTTCTATAAAAACTATAGATAAATACGGGGGCCGGATAAATACACTATTTAAAAAGAAAATTTAAACGGAAAAGGCCAATTTTCAGCCGAGCTATGGATGAATACGTGTTTTTATTGTTGAATTTAAGTAAGAAATAGACTGAAAATATGAAAATTAAATATATAAAGTTACGAATTTACTGAGAAAACTATATAAGATTACGGGGGGCAGTTAGTTACACTATTTAAATAGAAAATTTAAGAGGAGAAGGCCAATTTTCAGCCGAGCTATGGACGAATACGTGTTTTTATTGTTGGATTTAAGTAAGAAATAGACTGAAAATATGAAAATTAAATATATAAAGTTACGAATTTACTGAGAAAACTATAAAGAAATGTGGGGAGCAATTAACTACACAATTTAAAAAAGATTTGAACGAAAAATACCAATTTTTAGAAAAGTTATTAGCGAATTTATAGTTGAATTTGTGTGATTGTATTGATTGACCACTATACCTCGGTTTAGGTATATAGTGATTTTTTCTGATTCTGTCTGTTTTATGAAGCAAATTAGTGTGCAGATGGTGGTTTCTACACAAGACGGACCTAATAAAAGCAAAAAGAGCGAGATAAATGAAGATTTGAAAAATTTTAAAAATTTTAGGAAATTACGAGTATAGGAAAACGAATTTTGTGGAAATAAATATTTTAGCGACAGAAATTTTCTATAAAAACTATAGATAAATACGGGGGCCGGATAAATACACTATTTAAAAAGAAAATTTAAACGGAAAAGGCCAATTTTCAGCCGAGCTATGGATGAATACGTGTTTTTATTGTTGAATTTAAGTAAGAAATAGACTGAAAATATGAAAATTAAATATATAAAGTTACGAATTTACTGAGAAAACTATATAAGATTACGGGGGGCAGTTAGTTACACTATTTAAATAGAAAATTTAAGAGGAGAAGGTCAATTTTCAGCCGAGCTATGGACGAATACGTGTTTTTATTGTTGGATTTAAGTAAGAAATAGACTGAAAATATGAAAATTAAATATATAAAGTTACGAATTTACTGAGAAAACTATAAAGAAATGTGGGGAGCAATTAACTACACAATTTAAAAAAGATTTGAACGAAAAATACCAATTTTTAGAAAAGTTATTAGCGAATTTATAGTTGAATTTGTGTGATTGTATTGATTGACCACTATACCTCGGTTTAGGTATATAGTGATTTTTTCTGATTCTGTCTGTTTTATGAAGCAAATTAGTGTGCAGATGGTGGTTTCTACACAAGACGGACCTAATAAAAGCAAAAAGAGCGAGATAAATGAAGATTTGAAAAATTTTAAAAATTTTAGGAAATTACGAGTATAGGAAAACGAATTTTGTGGAAATAAATATTTTAGCGACAGAAATTTTCTATAAAAACTATAGATAAATACGGGGGCCGGATAAATACACTATTTAAAAAGAAAATTTAAACGGAAAAGGCCAATTTTCAGCCGAGCTATGGATGAATACGTGTTTTTATTGTTGAATTTAAGTAAGAAATAGACTGAAAATATGAAAATTAAATATATAAAGTTACGAATTTACTGAGAAAACTATATAAGATTACGGGGGGCAGTTAGTTACACTATTTAAATAGAAAATTTAAGAGGAGAAGGCCAATTTTCAGCCGAGCTATGGACGAATACGTGTTTTTATTGTTGGATTTAAGTAAGAAATAGACTGAAAATATGAAAATTAAATATATAAAGTTACGAATTTACTGAGAAAACTATATAAGATTACGGGGGGCAGTTAGTTACACTATTTAAATAGAAAATTTAAGAGGAGAAGGCCAATTTTCAGCCGAGCTATGGACGAATACGTGTTTTTATTGTTGGATTTAAGTAAGAAATAGACTGAAAATATGAAAATTAAATATATAAAGTTACGAATTTACTGAGAAAACTATAAAGAAATGTGGGGAGCAATTAACTACACAATTTAAAAAAGATTTGAACGAAAAATACCAATTTTTAGAAAAGTTATTAGCGAATTTATAGTTGAATTTGTGTGATTGTATTGATTGACCACTATACCTCGGTTTAGGTATATAGTGATTTTTTCTGATTCTGTCTGTTTTATGAAGCAAATTAGTGTGCAGATGGTGGTTTCTACACAAGACGGACCTAATAAAAGCAAAAAGAGCGAGATAAATGAAGATTTGAAAAATTTTAAAAATTTTAGGAAATTACGAGTATAGGAAAACGAATTTTGTGGAAATAAATATTTTAGCGACAGAAATTTTCTATAAAAACTATAGATAAATACGGGGGCCGGATAAATACACTATTTAAAAAGAAAATTTAAACGGAAAAGGCCAATTTTCAGCCGAGCTATGGATGAATACGTGTTTTTATTGTTGAATTTAAGTAAGAAATAGACTGAAAATATGAAAATTAAATATATAAAGTTACGAATTTACTGAGAAAACTATATAAGATTACGGGGGGCAGTTAGTTACACTATTTAAATAGAAAATTTAAGAGGAGAAGGCCAATTTTCAGCCGAGCTATGGACGAATACGTGTTTTTATTGTTGGATTTAAGTAAGAAATAGACTGAAAATATGAAAATTAAATATATAAAGTTACGAATTTACTGAGAAAACTATATAAGATTACGGGGGGCAGTTAGTTACACTATTTAAATAGAAAATTTAAGAGGAGAAGGCCAATTTTCAGCCGAGCTATGGACGAATACGTGTTTTTATTGTTGGATTTAAGTAAGAAATAGACTGAAAATATGAAAATTAAATATATAAAGTTACGAATTTACTGAGAAAACTATAAAGAAATGTGGGGAGCAATTAACTACACAATTTAAAAAAGATTTGAACGAAAAATACCAATTTTTAGAAAAGTTATTAGCGAATTTATAGTTGAATTTGTGTGATTGTATTGATTGACCACTATACCTCGGTTTAGGTATATAGTGATTTTTTCTGATTCTGTCTGTTTTATGAAGCAAATTAGTGTGCAGATGGTGGTTTCTACACAAGACGGACCTAATAAAAGCAAAAAGAGCGAGATAAATGAAGATTTGAAAAATTTTAAAAATTTTAGGAAATTACGAGTATAGGAAAACGAATTTTGTGGAAATAAATATTTTAGCGACAGAAATTTTCTATAAAAACTATAGATAAATACGGGGGCCGGATAAATACACTATTTAAAAAGAAAATTTAAACGGAAAAGGCCAATTTTCAGCCGAGCTATGGATGAATACGTGTTTTTATTGTTGAATTTAAGTAAGAAATAGACTGAAAATATGAAAATTAAATATATAAAGTTACGAATTTACTGAGAAAACTATATAAGATTACGGGGGGCAGTTAGTTACACTATTTAAATAGAAAATTTAAGAGGAGAAGGCCAATTTTCAGCCGAGCTATGGACGAATACGTGTTTTTATTGTTGGATTTAAGTAAGAAATAGACTGAAAATATGAAAATTAAATATATAAAGTTACGAATTTACTGAGAAAACTATAAAGAAATGTGGGGAGCAATTAACTACACAATTTAAAAAAGATTTGAACGAAAAATACCAATTTTTAGAAAAGTTATTAGCGAATTTATAGTTGAATTTGTGTGATTGTATTGATTGACCACTATACCTCGGTTTAGGTATATAGTGATTTTTTCTGATTCTGTCTGTTTTATGAAGCAAATTAGTGTGCAGATGGTGGTTTCTACACAAGACGGACCTAATAAAAGCAAAAAGAGCGAGATAAATGAAGATTTGAAAAATTTTAAAAATTTTAGGAAATTACGAGTATAGGAAAACGAATTTTGTGGAAATAAATATTTTAGCGACAGAAATTTTCTATAAAAACTATAGATAAATACGGGGGCCGGATAAATACACTATTTAAAAAGAAAATTTAAACGGAAAAGGCCAATTTTCAGCCGAGCTATGGATGAATACGTGTTTTTATTGTTGAATTTAAGTAAGAAATAGACTGAAAATATGAAAATTAAATATATAAAGTTACGAATTTACTGAGAAAACTATATAAGATTACGGGGGGCAGTTAGTTACACTATTTAAATAGAAAATTTAAGAGGAGAAGGCCAATTTTCAGCCGAGCTATGGACGAATACGTGTTTTTATTGTTGGATTTAAGTAAGAAATAGACTGAAAATATGAAAATTAAATATATAAAGTTACGAATTTACTGAGAAAACTATATAAGATTACGGGGGGCAGTTAGTTACACTATTTAAATAGAAAATTTAAGAGGAGAAGGCCAATTTTCAGCCGAGCTATGGACGAATACGTGTTTTTATTGTTGGATTTAAGTAAGAAATAGACTGAAAATATGAAAATTAAATATATAAAGTTACGAATTTACTGAGAAAACTATAAAGAAATGTGGGGAGCAATTAACTACACAATTTAAAAAAGATTTGAACGAAAAATACCAATTTTTAGAAAAGTTATTAGCGAATTTATAGTTGAATTTGTGTGATTGTATTGATTGACCACTATACCTCGGTTTAGGTATATAGTGATTTTTTCTGATTCTGTCTGTTTTATGAAGCAAATTAGTGTGCAGATGGTGGTTTCTACACAAGACGGACCTAATAAAAGCAAAAAGAGCGAGATAAATGAAGATTTGAAAAATTTTAAAAATTTTAGGAAATTACGAGTATAGGAAAACGAATTTTGTGGAAATAAATATTTTAGCGACAGAAATTTTCTATAAAAACTATAGATAAATACGGGGGCCGGATAGATACACTATTTAAAAAGAAAATTTAAACGGAAAAGGCCAATTTTCAGCCGAGCTATGGATGAATACGTGTTTTTATTGTTGAATTTAAGTAAGAAATAGACTGAAAATATGAAAATTAAATATATAAAGTTACGAATTTACTGAGAAAACTATATAAGATTACGGGGGGCAGTTAGTTACACTATTTAAATAGAAAATTTAAGAGGAGAAGGCCAATTTTCAGCCGAGCTATGGACGAATACGTGTTTTTATTGTTGGATTTAAGTAAGAAATAGACTGAAAATATGAAAATTAAATATATAAAGTTACGAATTTACTGAGAAAACTATAAAGAAATGTGGGGAGCAATTAACTACACAATTTAAAAAAGATTTGAACGAAAAATACCAATTTTTAGAAAAGTTATTAGCGAATTTATAGTTGAATTTGTGTGATTGTATTGATTGACCACTATACCTCGGTTTAGGTATATAGTGATTTTTTCTGATTCTGTCTGTTTTATGAAGCAAATTAGTGTGCAGATGGTGGTTTCTACACAAGACGGACCTAATAAAAGCAAAAAGAGCGAGATAAATGAAGATTTGAAAAATTTTAAAAATTTTAGGAAATTACGAGTATAGGAAAACGAATTTTGTGGAAATAAATATTTTAGCGACAGAAATTTTCTATAAAAACTATAGATAAATACGGGGGCCGGATAAATACACTATTTAAAAAGAAAATTTAAACGGAAAAGGCCAATTTTCAGCCGAGCTATGGATGAATACGTGTTTTTATTGTTGAATTTAAGTAAGAAATAGACTGAAAATATGAAAATTAAATATATAAAGTTACGAATTTACTGAGAAAACTATATAAGATTACGGGGGGCAGTTAGTTACACTATTTAAATAGAAAATTTAAGAGGAGAAGGCCAATTTTCAGCCGAGCTATGGACGAATACGTGTTTTTATTGTTGGATTTAAGTAAGAAATAGACTGAAAATATGAAAATTAAATATATAAAGTTACGAATTTACTGAGAAAACTATATAAGATTACGGGGGGCAGTTAGTTACACTATTTAAATAGAAAATTTAAGAGGAGAAGGCCAATTTTCAGCCGAGCTATGGACGAATACGTGTTTTTATTGTTGGATTTAAGTAAGAAATAGACTGAAAATATGAAAATTAAATATATAAAGTTACGAATTTACTGAGAAAACTATAAAGAAATGTGGGGAGCAATTAACTACACAATTTAAAAAAGATTTGAACGAAAAATACCAATTTTTAGAAAAGTTATTAGCGAATTTATAGTTGAATTTGTGTGATTGTATTGATTGACCACTATACCTCGGTTTAGGTATATAGTGATTTTTTCTGATTCTGTCTGTTTTATGAAGCAAATTAGTGTGCAGATGGTGGTTTCTACACAAGACGGACCTAATAAAAGCAAAAAGAGCGAGATAAATGAAGATTTGAAAAATTTTAAAAATTTTAGGAAATTACGAGTATAGGAAAACGAATTTTGTGCAAATAAATATTTTAGCGACAGAAATTTTCTATAAAAACTATAGATAAATACGGGGCCGGATAAATACACTATTTAAAAAGAAAATTTAAACGGAAAAGGCCAATTTTCAGCCGAGCTATGGATGAATACGTGTTTTTATTGTTGAATTTAAGTAAGAAATAGACTGAAAATATGAAAATTAAATATATAAAGTTACGAATTTACTGAGAAAACTATATAAGATTACGGGGGGCAGTTAGTTACACTATTTAAATAGAAAATTTAAGAGGAGAAGGCCAATTTTCAGCCGAGCTATGGACGAATACGTGTTTTTATTGTTGGATTTAAGTAAGAAATAGACTGAAAATATGAAAATTAAATATATAAAGTTACGAATTTACTGAGAAAACTATAAAGAAATGTGGGGAGCAATTAACTACACAATTTAAAAAAGATTTGAACGAAAAATACCAATTTTTAGAAAAGTTATTAGCGAATTTATAGTTGAATTTGTGTGATTGTATTGATTGACCACTATACCTCGGTTTAGGTATATAGTGATTTTTTCTGATTCTGTCTGTTTTATGAAGCAAATTAGTGTGCAGATGGTGGTTTCTACACAAGACGGACCTAATAAAAGCAAAAAGAGCGAGATAAATGAAGATTTGAAAAATTTTAAAAATTTTAGGAAATTACGAGTATAGGAAAACGAATTTTGTGGAAATAAATATTTTAGCGACAGAAATTTTCTATAAAAACTATAGATAAATACGGGGCCGGATAAATACACTATTTAAAAAGAAAATTTAAACGGAAAAGGCCAATTTTCAGCCGAGCTATGGATGAATACGTGTTTTTATTGTTGAATTTAAGTAAGAAATAGACTGAAAATATGAAAATTAAATATATAAAGTTACGAATTTACTGAGAAAACTATATAAGATTACGGGGGGCAGTTAGTTACACTATTTAAATAGAAAATTTAAGAGGAGAAGGCCAATTTTCAGCCGAGCTATGGACGAATACGTGTTTTTATTGTTGGATTTAAGTAAGAAATAGACTGAAAATATGAAAATTAAATATATAAAGTTACGAATTTACTGAGAAAACTATAAAGAAATGTGGGGAGCAATTAACTACACAATTTAAAAAAGATTTGAACGAAAAATACCAATTTTTAGAAAAGTTATTAGCGAATTTATAGTTGAATTTGTGTGATTGTATTGATTGACCACTATACCTCGGTTTAGGTATATAGTGTTTTTTTCTGATTCTGTCTGTTTTATGAAGCAAATTAGTGTGCAGATGGTGGTTTCTACACAAGACGGACCTAATAAAAGCAAAAAGAGCGAGATAAATGAAGATTTGAAAAATTTTAAAAATTTTAGGAAATTACGAGTATAGGAAAACGAATTTTGTGGAAATAAATATTTAAGCGACAGAAATTTTCTATAAAAACTATAGATAAATACGGGGGCCGGATAAATACACTATTTAAAAAGAAAATTTAAACGGAAAAGGCCAATTTTCAGCCGAGCTATGGATGAATACGTGTTTTTATTGTTGAATTTAAGTAAGAAATAGACTGAAAATATGAAAATTAAATATATAAAGTTACGAATTTACTGAGAAAACTATATAAGATTACGGGGGGCAGTTAGTTACACTATTTAAATAGAAAATTTAAGAGGAGAAGGCCAATTTTCAGCCGAGCTATGGACGAATACGTGTTTTTATTGTTGGATTTAAGTAAGAAATAGACTGAAAATATGAAAATTAAATATATAAAGTTACGAATTTACTGAGAAAACTATATAAGATTACGGGGGGCAGTTAGTTACACTATTTAAATAGAAAATTTAAGAGGAGAAGGCCAATTTTCAGCCGAGCTATGGACGAATACGTGTTTTTATTGTTGGATTTAAGTAAGAAATAGACTGAAAATATGAAAATTAAATATATAAAGTTACGAATTTACTGAGAAAACTATAAAGAAATGTGGGGAGCAATTAACTACACAATTTAAAAAAGATTTGAACGAAAAATACCAATTTTTAGAAAAGTTATTAGCGAATTTATAGTTGAATTTGTGTGATTGTATTGATTGACCACTATACCTCGGTTTAGGTATATAGTGATTTTTTCTGATTCTGTCTGTTTTATGAAGCAAATTAGTGTGCAGATGGTGGTTTCTACACAAGACGGACCTAATAAAAGCAAAAAGAGCGAGATAAATGAAGATTTGAAAAATTTTAAAAATTTTAGGAAATTACGAGTATAGGAAAACGAATTTTGTGGAAATAAATATTTTAGCGACAGAAATTTTCTATAAAAACTATAGATAAATACGGGGGCCGGATAAATACACTATTTAAAAAGAAAATTTAAACGGAAAAGGCCAATTTTCAGCCGAGCTATGGATGAATACGTGTTTTTATTGTTGAATTTAAGTAAGAAATAGACTGAAAATATGAAAATTAAATATATAAAGTTACGAATTTACTGAGAAAACTATATAAGATTACGGGGGGCAGTTAGTTACACTATTTAAATAGAAAATTTAAGAGGAGAAGGCCAATTTTCAGCCGAGCTATGGACGAATACGTGTTTTTATTGTTGGATTTAAGTAAGAAATAGACTGAAAATATGAAAATTAAATATATAAAGTTACGAATTTACTGAGAAAACTATAAAGAAATGTGGGGAGCAATTAACTACACAATTTAAAAAAGATTTGAACGAAAAATACCAATTTTTAGAAAAGTTATTAGCGAATTTATAGTTGAATTTGTGTGATTGTATTGATTGACCACTATACCTCGGTTTAGGTATATAGTGATTTTTTCTGATTCTGTCTGTTTTATGAAGCAAATTAGTGTGCAGATGGTGGTTTCTACACAAGACGGACCTAATAAAAGCAAAAAGAGCGAGATAAATGAAGATTTGAAAAATTTTAAAAATTTTAGGAAATTACGAGTATAGGAAAACGAATTTTGTGGAAATAAATATTTTAGCGACAGAAATTTTCTATAAAAACTATAGATAAATACGGGGGCCGGATAAATACACTATTTAAAAAGAAAATTTAAACGGAAAAGGCCAATTTTCAGCCGAGCTATGGATGAATACGTGTTTTTATTGTTGAATTTAAGTAAGAAATAGACTGAAAATATGAAAATTAAATATATAAAGTTACGAATTTACTGAGAAAACTATATAAGATTACGGGGGGCAGTTAGTTACACTATTTAAATAGAAAATTTAAGAGGAGAAGGCCAATTTTCAGCCGAGCTATGGACGAATACGTGTTTTTATTGTTGGATTTAAGTAAGAAATAGACTGAAAATATGAAAATTAAATATATAAAGTTACGAATTTACTGAGAAAACTATATAAGATTACGGGGGGCAGTTAGTTACACTATTTAAATAGAAAATTTAAGAGGAGAAGGCCAATTTTCAGCCGAGCTATGGACGAATACGTGTTTTTATTGTTGGATTTAAGTAAGAAATAGACTGAAAATATGAAAATTAAATATATAAAGTTACGAATTTACTGAGAAAACTATATAAGATTACGGGGGGCAGTTAGTTACACTATTTAAATAGAAAATTTAAGAGGAGAAGGCCAATTTTCAGCCGAGCTATGGACGAATACGTGTTTTTATTGTTGGATTTAAGTAAGAAATAGACTGAAAATATGAAAATTAAATATATAAAGTTACGAATTTACTGAGAAAACTATATAAGATTACGGGGGGCAGTTAGTTACACTATTTAAATAGAAAATTTAAGAGGAGAAGGCCAATTTTCAGCCGAGCTATGGACGAATACGTGTTTTTATTGTTGGATTTAAGTAAGAAATAGACTGAAAATATGAAAATTAAATATATAAAGTTACGAATTTACTGAGAAAACTATAAAGAAATGTGGGGAGCAATTAACTACACAATTTAAAAAAGATTTGAACGAAAAATACCAATTTTTAGAAAAGTTATTAGCGAATTTATAGTTGAATTTGTGTGATTGTATTGATTGACCACTATACCTCGGTTTAGGTATATAGTGATTTTTTCTGATTCTGTCTGTTTTATGAAGCAAATTAGTGTGCAGATGGTGGTTTCTACACAAGACGGACCTAATAAAAGCAAAAAGAGCGAGATAAATGAAGATTTGAAAAATTTTAAAAATTTTAGGAAATTACGAGTATAGGAAAACGAATTTTGTGGAAATAAATATTTTAGCGACAGAAATTTTCTATAAAAACTATAGATAAATACGGGGCCGGATAAATACACTATTTAAAAAGAAAATTTAAACGGAAAAGGCCAATTTTCAGCCGAGCTATGGATGAATACGTGTTTTTATTGTTGAATTTAAGTAAGAAATAGACTGAAAATATGAAAATTAAATATATAAAGTTACGAATTTACTGAGAAAACTATATAAGATTACGGGGGGCAGTTAGTTACACTATTTAAATAGAAAATTTAAGAGGAGAAGGCCAATTTTCAGCCGAGCTATGGACGAATACGTGTTTTTATTGTTGGATTTAAGTAAGAAATAGACTGAAAATATGAAAATTAAATATATAAAGTTACGAATTTACTGAGAAAACTATAAAGAAATGTGGGGAGCAATTAACTACACAATTTAAAAAAGATTTGAACGAAAAATACCAATTTTTAGAAAAGTTATTAGCGAATTTATAGTTGAATTTGTGTGATTGTATTGATTGACCACTATACCTCGGTTTAGGTATATAGTGATTTTTTCTGATTCTGTCTGTTTTATGAAGCAAATTAGTGTGCAGATGGTGGTTTCTACACAAGACGGACCTAATAAAAGCAAAAAGAGCGAGATAAATGAAGATTTGAAAAATTTTAAAAATTTTAGGAAATTACGAGTATAGGAAAACGAATTTTGTGGAAATAAATATTTTAGCGACAGAAATTTTCTATAAAAACTATAGATAAATACGGGGCCGGATAAATACACTATTTAAAAAGAAAATTTAAACGGAAAAGGCCAATTTTCAGCCGAGCTATGGATGAATACGTGTTTTTATTGTTGAATTTAAGTAAGAAATAGACTGAAAATATGAAAATTAAATATATAAAGTTACGAATTTACTGAGAAAACTATATAAGATTACGGGGGGCAGTTAGTTACACTATTTAAATAGAAAATTTAAGAGGAGAAGGCCAATTTTCAGCCGAGCTATGGACGAATACGTGTTTTTATTGTTGGATTTAAGTAAGAAATAGACTGAAAATATGAAAATTAAATATATAAAGTTACGAATTTACTGAGAAAACTATAAAGAAATGTGGGGAGCAATTAACTACACAATTTAAAAAAGATTTGAACGAAAAATACCAATTTTTAGAAAAGTTATTAGCGAATTTATAGTTGAATTTGTGTGATTGTATTGATTGACCACTATACCTCGGTTTAGGTATATAGTGTTTTTTTCTGATTCTGTCTGTTTTATGAAGCAAATTAGTGTGCAGATGGTGGTTTCTACACAAGACGGACCTAATAAAAGCAAAAAGAGCGAGATAAATGAAGATTTGAAAAATTTTAAAAATTTTAGGAAATTACGAGTATAGGAAAACGAATTTTGTGGAAATAAATATTTAAGCGACAGAAATTTTCTATAAAAACTATAGATAAATACGGGGGCCGGATAAATACACTATTTAAAAAGAAAATTTAAACGGAAAAGGCCAATTTTCAGCCGAGCTATGGATGAATACGTGTTTTTATTGTTGAATTTAAGTAAGAAATAGACTGAAAATATGAAAATTAAATATATAAAGTTACGAATTTACTGAGAAAACTATATAAGATTACGGGGGGCAGTTAGTTACACTATTTAAATAGAAAATTTAAGAGGAGAAGGCCAATTTTCAGCCGAGCTATGGACGAATACGTGTTTTTATTGTTGGATTTAAGTAAGAAATAGACTGAAAATATGAAAATTAAATATATAAAGTTACGAATTTACTGAGAAAACTATATAAGATTACGGGGGGCAGTTAGTTACACTATTTAAATAGAAAATTTAAGAGGAGAAGGCCAATTTTCAGCCGAGCTATGGACGAATACGTGTTTTTATTGTTGGATTTAAGTAAGAAATAGACTGAAAATATGAAAATTAAATATATAAAGTTACGAATTTACTGAGAAAACTATAAAGAAATGTGGGGAGCAATTAACTACACAATTTAAAAAAGATTTGAACGAAAAATACCAATTTTTAGAAAAGTTATTAGCGAATTTATAGTTGAATTTGTGTGATTGTATTGATTGACCACTATACCTCGGTTTAGGTATATAGTGATTTTTTCTGATTCTGTCTGTTTTATGAAGCAAATTAGTGTGCAGATGGTGGTTTCTACACAAGACGGACCTAATAAAAGCAAAAAGAGCGAGATAAATGAAGATTTGAAAAATTTTAAAAATTTTAGGAAATTACGAGTATAGGAAAACGAATTTTGTGGAAATAAATATTTTAGCGACAGAAATTTTCTATAAAAACTATAGATAAATACGGGGGCCGGATAAATACACTATTTAAAAAGAAAATTTAAACGGAAAAGGCCAATTTTCAGCCGAGCTATGGATGAATACGTGTTTTTATTGTTGAATTTAAGTAAGAAATAGACTGAAAATATGAAAATTAAATATATAAAGTTACGAATTTACTGAGAAAACTATATAAGATTACGGGGGGCAGTTAGTTACACTATTTAAATAGAAAATTTAAGAGGAGAAGGCCAATTTTCAGCCGAGCTATGGACGAATACGTGTTTTTATTGTTGGATTTAAGTAAGAAATAGACTGAAAATATGAAAATTAAATATATAAAGTTACGAATTTACTGAGAAAACTATAAAGAAATGTGGGGAGCAATTAACTACACAATTTAAAAAAGATTTGAACGAAAAATACCAATTTTTAGAAAAGTTATTAGCGAATTTATAGTTGAATTTGTGTGATTGTATTGATTGACCACTATACCTCGGTTTAGGTATATAGTGATTTTTTCTGATTCTGTCTGTTTTATGAAGCAAATTAGTGTGCAGATGGTGGTTTCTACACAAGACGGACCTAATAAAAGCAAAAAGAGCGAGATAAATGAAGATTTGAAAAATTTTAAAAATTTTAGGAAATTACGAGTATAGGAAAACGAATTTTGTGGAAATAAATATTTTAGCGACAGAAATTTTCTATAAAAACTATAGATAAATACGGGGGCCGGATAAATACACTATTTAAAAAGAAAATTTAAACGGAAAAGGCCAATTTTCAGCCGAGCTATGGATGAATACGTGTTTTTATTGTTGAATTTAAGTAAGAAATAGACTGAAAATATGAAAATTAAATATATAAAGTTACGAATTTACTGAGAAAACTATATAAGATTACGGGGGGCAGTTAGTTACACTATTTAAATAGAAAATTTAAGAGGAGAAGGCCAATTTTCAGCCGAGCTATGGACGAATACGTGTTTTTATTGTTGGATTTAAGTAAGAAATAGACTGAAAATATGAAAATTAAATATATAAAGTTACGAATTTACTGAGAAAACTATATAAGATTACGGGGGGCAGTTAGTTACACTATTTAAATAGAAAATTTAAGAGGAGAAGGCCAATTTTCAGCCGAGCTATGGACGAATACGTGTTTTTATTGTTGGATTTAAGTAAGAAATAGACTGAAAATATGAAAATTAAATATATAAAGTTACGAATTTACTGAGAAAACTATATAAGATTACGGGGGGCAGTTAGTTACACTATTTAAATAGAAAATTTAAGAGGAGAAGGCCAATTTTCAGCCGAGCTATGGACGAATACGTGTTTTTATTGTTGGATTTAAGTAAGAAATAGACTGAAAATATGAAAATTAAATATATAAAGTTACGAATTTACTGAGAAAACTATATAAGATTACGGGGGGCAGTTAGTTACACTATTTAAATAGAAAATTTAAGAGGAGAAGGCCAATTTTCAGCCGAGCTATGGACGAATACGTGTTTTTATTGTTGGATTTAAGTAAGAAATAGACTGAAAATATGAAAATTAAATATATAAAGTTACGAATTTACTGAGAAAACTATAAAGAAATGTGGGGAGCAATTAACTACACAATTTAAAAAAGATTTGAACGAAAAATACCAATTTTTAGAAAAGTTATTAGCGAATTTATAGTTGAATTTGTGTGATTGTATTGATTGACCACTATACCTCGGTTTAGGTATATAGTGATTTTTTCTGATTCTGTCTGTTTTATGAAGCAAATTAGTGTGCAGATGGTGGTTTCTACACAAGACGGACCTAATAAAAGCAAAAAGAGCGAGATAAATGAAGATTTGAAAAATTTTAAAAATTTTAGGAAATTACGAGTATAGGAAAACGAATTTTGTGGAAATAAATATTTTAGCGACAGAAATTTTCTATAAAAACTATAGATAAATACGGGGCCGGATAAATACACTATTTAAAAAGAAAATTTAAACGGAAAAGGCCAATTTTCAGCCGAGCTATGGATGAATACGTGTTTTTATTGTTGAATTTAAGTAAGAAATAGACTGAAAATATGAAAATTAAATATATAAAGTTACGAATTTACTGAGAAAACTATATAAGATTACGGGGGGCAGTTAGTTACACTATTTAAATAGAAAATTTAAGAGGAGAAGGCCAATTTTCAGCCGAGCTATGGACGAATACGTGTTTTTATTGTTGGATTTAAGTAAGAAATAGACTGAAAATATGAAAATTAAATATATAAAGTTACGAATTTACTGAGAAAACTATAAAGAAATGTGGGGAGCAATTAACTACACAATTTAAAAAAGATTTGAACGAAAAATACCAATTTTTAGAAAAGTTATTAGCGAATTTATAGTTGAATTTGTGTGATTGTATTGATTGACCACTATACCTCGGTTTAGGTATATAGTGATTTTTTCTGATTCTGTCTGTTTTATGAAGCAAATTAGTGTGCAGATGGTGGTTTCTACACAAGACGGACCTAATAAAAGCAAAAAGAGCGAGATAAATGAAGATTTGAAAAATTTTAAAAATTTTAGGAAATTACGAGTATAGGAAAACGAATTTTGTGGAAATAAATATTTTAGCGACAGAAATTTTCTATAAAAACTATAGATAAATACGGGGCCGGATAAATACACTATTTAAAAAGAAAATTTAAACGGAAAAGGCCAATTTTCAGCCGAGCTATGGATGAATACGTGTTTTTATTGTTGAATTTAAGTAAGAAATAGACTGAAAATATGAAAATTAAATATATAAAGTTACGAATTTACTGAGAAAACTATATAAGATTACGGGGGGCAGTTAGTTACACTATTTAAATAGAAAATTTAAGAGGAGAAGGCCAATTTTCAGCCGAGCTATGGACGAATACGTGTTTTTATTGTTGGATTTAAGTAAGAAATAGACTGAAAATATGAAAATTAAATATATAAAGTTACGAATTTACTGAGAAAACTATAAAGAAATGTGGGGAGCAATTAACTACACAATTTAAAAAAGATTTGAACGAAAAATACCAATTTTTAGAAAAGTTATTAGCGAATTTATAGTTGAATTTGTGTGATTGTATTGATTGACCACTATACCTCGGTTTAGGTATATAGTGTTTTTTTCTGATTCTGTCTGTTTTATGAAGCAAATTAGTGTGCAGATGGTGGTTTCTACACAAGACGGACCTAATAAAAGCAAAAAGAGCGAGATAAATGAAGATTTGAAAAATTTTAAAAATTTTAGGAAATTACGAGTATAGGAAAACGAATTTTGTGGAAATAAATATTTAAGCGACAGAAATTTTCTATAAAAACTATAGATAAATACGGGGGCCGGATAAATACACTATTTAAAAAGAAAATTTAAACGGAAAAGGCCAATTTTCAGCCGAGCTATGGATGAATACGTGTTTTTATTGTTGAATTTAAGTAAGAAATAGACTGAAAATATGAAAATTAAATATATAAAGTTACGAATTTACTGAGAAAACTATATAAGATTACGGGGGGCAGTTAGTTACACTATTTAAATAGAAAATTTAAGAGGAGAAGGCCAATTTTCAGCCGAGCTATGGACGAATACGTGTTTTTATTGTTGGATTTAAGTAAGAAATAGACTGAAAATATGAAAATTAAATATATAAAGTTACGAATTTACTGAGAAAACTATATAAGATTACGGGGGGCAGTTAGTTACACTATTTAAATAGAAAATTTAAGAGGAGAAGGCCAATTTTCAGCCGAGCTATGGACGAATACGTGTTTTTATTGTTGGATTTAAGTAAGAAATAGACTGAAAATATGAAAATTAAATATATAAAGTTACGAATTTACTGAGAAAACTATAAAGAAATGTGGGGAGCAATTAACTACACAATTTAAAAAAGATTTGAACGAAAAATACCAATTTTTAGAAAAGTTATTAGCGAATTTATAGTTGAATTTGTGTGATTGTATTGATTGACCACTATACCTCGGTTTAGGTATATAGTGATTTTTTCTGATTCTGTCTGTTTTATGAAGCAAATTAGTGTGCAGATGGTGGTTTCTACACAAGACGGACCTAATAAAAGCAAAAAGAGCGAGATAAATGAAGATTTGAAAAATTTTAAAAATTTTAGGAAATTACGAGTATAGGAAAACGAATTTTGTGGAAATAAATATTTTAGCGACAGAAATTTTCTATAAAAACTATAGATAAATACGGGGGCCGGATAAATACACTATTTAAAAAGAAAATTTAAACGGAAAAGGCCAATTTTCAGCCGAGCTATGGATGAATACGTGTTTTTATTGTTGAATTTAAGTAAGAAATAGACTGAAAATATGAAAATTAAATATATAAAGTTACGAATTTACTGAGAAAACTATATAAGATTACGGGGGGCAGTTAGTTACACTATTTAAATAGAAAATTTAAGAGGAGAAGGCCAATTTTCAGCCGAGCTATGGACGAATACGTGTTTTTATTGTTGGATTTAAGTAAGAAATAGACTGAAAATATGAAAATTAAATATATAAAGTTACGAATTTACTGAGAAAACTATAAAGAAATGTGGGGAGCAATTAACTACACAATTTAAAAAAGATTTGAACGAAAAATACCAATTTTTAGAAAAGTTATTAGCGAATTTATAGTTGAATTTGTGTGATTGTATTGATTGACCACTATACCTCGGTTTAGGTATATAGTGATTTTTTCTGATTCTGTCTGTTTTATGAAGCAAATTAGTGTGCAGATGGTGGTTTCTACACAAGACGGACCTAATAAAAGCAAAAAGAGCGAGATAAATGAAGATTTGAAAAATTTTAAAAATTTTAGGAAATTACGAGTATAGGAAAACGAATTTTGTGGAAATAAATATTTTAGCGACAGAAATTTTCTATAAAAACTATAGATAAATACGGGGGCCGGATAAATACACTATTTAAAAAGAAAATTTAAACGGAAAAGGCCAATTTTCAGCCGAGCTATGGATGAATACGTGTTTTTATTGTTGAATTTAAGTAAGAAATAGACTGAAAATATGAAAATTAAATATATAAAGTTACGAATTTACTGAGAAAACTATATAAGATTACGGGGGGCAGTTAGTTACACTATTTAAATAGAAAATTTAAGAGGAGAAGGCCAATTTTCAGCCGAGCTATGGACGAATACGTGTTTTTATTGTTGGATTTAAGTAAGAAATAGACTGAAAATATGAAAATTAAATATATAAAGTTACGAATTTACTGAGAAAACTATATAAGATTACGGGGGGCAGTTAGTTACACTATTTAAATAGAAAATTTAAGAGGAGAAGGCCAATTTTCAGCCGAGCTATGGACGAATACGTGTTTTTATTGTTGGATTTAAGTAAGAAATAGACTGAAAATATGAAAATTAAATATATAAAGTTACGAATTTACTGAGAAAACTATAAAGAAATGTGGGGAGCAATTAACTACACAATTTAAAAAAGATTTGAACGAAAAATACCAATTTTTAGAAAAGTTATTAGCGAATTTATAGTTGAATTTGTGTGATTGTATTGATTGACCACTATACCTCGGTTTAGGTATATAGTGATTTTTTCTGATTCTGTCTGTTTTATGAAGCAAATTAGTGTGCAGATGGTGGTTTCTACACAAGACGGACCTAATAAAAGCAAAAAGAGCGAGATAAATGAAGATTTGAAAAATTTTAAAAATTTTAGGAAATTACGAGTATAGGAAAACGAATTTTGTGGAAATAAATATTTTAGCGACAGAAATTTTCTATAAAAACTATAGATAAATACGGGGGCCGGATAAATACACTATTTAAAAAGAAAATTTAAACGGAAAAGGCCAATTTTCAGCCGAGCTATGGATGAATACGTGTTTTTATTGTTGAATTTAAGTAAGAAATAGACTGAAAATATGAAAATTAAATATATAAAGTTACGAATTTACTGAGAAAACTATATAAGATTACGGGGGGCAGTTAGTTACACTATTTAAATAGAAAATTTAAGAGGAGAAGGCCAATTTTCAGCCGAGCTATGGACGAATACGTGTTTTTATTGTTGGATTTAAGTAAGAAATAGACTGAAAATATGAAAATTAAATATATAAAGTTACGAATTTACTGAGAAAACTATAAAGAAATGTGGGGAGCAATTAACTACACAATTTAAAAAAGATTTGAACGAAAAATACCAATTTTTAGAAAAGTTATTAGCGAATTTATAGTTGAATTTGTGTGATTGTATTGATTGACCACTATACCTCGGTTTAGGTATATAGTGTTTTTTTCTGATTCTGTCTGTTTTATGAAGCAAATTAGTGTGCAGATGGTGGTTTCTACACAAGACGGACCTAATAAAAGCAAAAAGAGCGAGATAAATGAAGATTTGAAAAATTTTAAAAATTTTAGGAAATTACGAGTATAGGAAAACGAATTTTGTGGAAATAAATATTTAAGCGACAGAAATTTTCTATAAAAACTATAGATAAATACGGGGGCCGGATAAATACACTATTTAAAAAGAAAATTTAAACGGAAAAGGCCAATTTTCAGCCGAGCTATGGATGAATACGTGTTTTTATTGTTGAATTTAAGTAAGAAATAGACTGAAAATATGAAAATTAAATATATAAAGTTACGAATTTACTGAGAAAACTATATAAGATTACGGGGGGCAGTTAGTTACACTATTTAAATAGAAAATTTAAGAGGAGAAGGCCAATTTTCAGCCGAGCTATGGACGAATACGTGTTTTTATTGTTGGATTTAAGTAAGAAATAGACTGAAAATATGAAAATTAAATATATAAAGTTACGAATTTACTGAGAAAACTATATAAGATTACGGGGGGCAGTTAGTTACACTATTTAAATAGAAAATTTAAGAGGAGAAGGCCAATTTTCAGCCGAGCTATGGACGAATACGTGTTTTTATTGTTGGATTTAAGTAAGAAATAGACTGAAAATATGAAAATTAAATATATAAAGTTACGAATTTACTGAGAAAACTATAAAGAAATGTGGGGAGCAATTAACTACACAATTTAAAAAAGATTTGAACGAAAAATACCAATTTTTAGAAAAGTTATTAGCGAATTTATAGTTGAATTTGTGTGATTGTATTGATTGACCACTATACCTCGGTTTAGGTATATAGTGATTTTTTCTGATTCTGTCTGTTTTATGAAGCAAATTAGTGTGCAGATGGTGGTTTCTACACAAGACGGACCTAATAAAAGCAAAAAGAGCGAGATAAATGAAGATTTGAAAAATTTTAAAAATTTTAGGAAATTACGAGTATAGGAAAACGAATTTTGTGGAAATAAATATTTTAGCGACAGAAATTTTCTATAAAAACTATAGATAAATACGGGGGCCGGATAAATACACTATTTAAAAAGAAAATTTAAACGGAAAAGGCCAATTTTCAGCCGAGCTATGGATGAATACGTGTTTTTATTGTTGAATTTAAGTAAGAAATAGACTGAAAATATGAAAATTAAATATATAAAGTTACGAATTTACTGAGAAAACTATATAAGATTACGGGGGGCAGTTAGTTACACTATTTAAATAGAAAATTTAAGAGGAGAAGGCCAATTTTCAGCCGAGCTATGGACGAATACGTGTTTTTATTGTTGGATTTAAGTAAGAAATAGACTGAAAATATGAAAATTAAATATATAAAGTTACGAATTTACTGAGAAAACTATAAAGAAATGTGGGGAGCAATTAACTACACAATTTAAAAAAGATTTGAACGAAAAATACCAATTTTTAGAAAAGTTATTAGCGAATTTATAGTTGAATTTGTGTGATTGTATTGATTGACCACTATACCTCGGTTTAGGTATATAGTGATTTTTTCTGATTCTGTCTGTTTTATGAAGCAAATTAGTGTGCAGATGGTGGTTTCTACACAAGACGGACCTAATAAAAGCAAAAAGAGCGAGATAAATGAAGATTTGAAAAATTTTAAAAATTTTAGGAAATTACGAGTATAGGAAAACGAATTTTGTGGAAATAAATATTTTAGCGACAGAAATTTTCTATAAAAACTATAGATAAATACGGGGGCCGGATAAATACACTATTTAAAAAGAAAATTTAAACGGAAAAGGCCAATTTTCAGCCGAGCTATGGATGAATACGTGTTTTTATTGTTGAATTTAAGTAAGAAATAGACTGAAAATATGAAAATTAAATATATAAAGTTACGAATTTACTGAGAAAACTATATAAGATTACGGGGGGCAGTTAGTTACACTATTTAAATAGAAAATTTAAGAGGAGAAGGCCAATTTTCAGCCGAGCTATGGACGAATACGTGTTTTTATTGTTGGATTTAAGTAAGAAATAGACTGAAAATATGAAAATTAAATATATAAAGTTACGAATTTACTGAGAAAACTATAAAGAAATGTGGGGAGCAATTAACTACACAATTTAAAAAAGATTTGAACGAAAAATACCAATTTTTAGAAAAGTTATTAGCGAATTTATAGTTGAATTTGTGTGATTGTATTGATTGACCACTATACCTCGGTTTAGGTATATAGTGATTTTTTCTGATTCTGTCTGTTTTATGAAGCAAATTAGTGTGCAGATGGTGGTTTCTACACAAGACGGACCTAATAAAAGCAAAAAGAGCGAGATAAATGAAGATTTGAAAAATTTTAAAAATTTTAGGAAATTACGAGTATAGGAAAACGAATTTTGTGGAAATAAATATTTTAGCGACAGAAATTTTCTATAAAAACTATAGATAAATACGGGGGCCGGATAAATACACTATTTAAAAAGAAAATTTAAACGGAAAAGGCCAATTTTCAGCCGAGCTATGGATGAATACGTGTTTTTATTGTTGAATTTAAGTAAGAAATAGACTGAAAATATGAAAATTAAATATATAAAGTTACGAATTTACTGAGAAAACTATATAAGATTACGGGGGGCAGTTAGTTACACTATTTAAATAGAAAATTTAAGAGGAGAAGGCCAATTTTCAGCCGAGCTATGGACGAATACGTGTTTTTATTGTTGGATTTAAGTAAGAAATAGACTGAAAATATGAAAATTAAATATATAAAGTTACGAATTTACTGAGAAAACTATATAAGATTACGGGGGGCAGTTAGTTACACTATTTAAATAGAAAATTTAAGAGGAGAAGGCCAATTTTCAGCCGAGCTATGGACGAATACGTGTTTTTATTGTTGGATTTAAGTAAGAAATAGACTGAAAATATGAAAATTAAATATATAAAGTTACGAATTTACTGAGAAAACTATAAAGAAATGTGGGGAGCAATTAACTACACAATTTAAAAAAGATTTGAACGAAAAATACCAATTTTTAGAAAAGTTATTAGCGAATTTATAGTTGAATTTGTGTGATTGTATTGATTGACCACTATACCTCGGTTTAGGTATATAGTGATTTTTTCTGATTCTGTCTGTTTTATGAAGCAAATTAGTGTGCAGATGGTGGTTTCTACACAAGACGGACCTAATAAAAGCAAAAAGAGCGAGATAAATGAAGATTTGAAAAATTTTAAAAATTTTAGGAAATTACGAGTATAGGAAAACGAATTTTGTGGAAATAAATATTTTAGCGACAGAAATTTTCTATAAAAACTATAGATAAATACGGGGGCCGGATAAATACACTATTTAAAAAGAAAATTTAAACGGAAAAGGCCAATTTTCAGCCGAGCTATGGATGAATACGTGTTTTTATTGTTGAATTTAAGTAAGAAATAGACTGAAAATATGAAAATTAAATATATAAAGTTACGAATTTACTGAGAAAACTATATAAGATTACGGGGGGCAGTTAGTTACACTATTTAAATAGAAAATTTAAGAGGAGAAGGCCAATTTTCAGCCGAGCTATGGACGAATACGTGTTTTTATTGTTGGATTTAAGTAAGAAATAGACTGAAAATATGAAAATTAAATATATAAAGTTACGAATTTACTGAGAAAACTATAAAGAAATGTGGGGAGCAATTAACTACACAATTTAAAAAAGATTTGAACGAAAAATACCAATTTTTAGAAAAGTTATTAGCGAATTTATAGTTGAATTTGTGTGATTGTATTGATTGACCACTATACCTCGGTTTAGGTATATAGTGATTTTTTCTGATTCTGTCTGTTTTATGAAGCAAATTAGTGTGCAGATGGTGGTTTCTACACAAGACGGACCTAATAAAAGCAAAAAGAGCGAGATAAATGAAGATTTGAAAAATTTTAAAAATTTTAGGAAATTACGAGTATAGGAAAACGAATTTTGTGGAAATAAATATTTTAGCGACAGAAATTTTCTATAAAAACTATAGATAAATACGGGGGCCGGATAAATACACTATTTAAAAAGAAAATTTAAACGGAAAAGGCCAATTTTCAGCCGAGCTATGGATGAATACGTGTTTTTATTGTTGAATTTAAGTAAGAAATAGACTGAAAATATGAAAATTAAATATATAAAGTTACGAATTTACTGAGAAAACTATATAAGATTACGGGGGGCAGTTAGTTACACTATTTAAATAGAAAATTTAAGAGGAGAAGGCCAATTTTCAGCCGAGCTATGGACGAATACGTGTTTTTATTGTTGGATTTAAGTAAGAAATAGACTGAAAATATGAAAATTAAATATATAAAGTTACGAATTTACTGAGAAAACTATATAAGATTACGGGGGGCAGTTAGTTACACTATTTAAATAGAAAATTTAAGAGGAGAAGGCCAATTTTCAGCCGAGCTATGGACGAATACGTGTTTTTATTGTTGGATTTAAGTAAGAAATAGACTGAAAATATGAAAATTAAATATATAAAGTTACGAATTTACTGAGAAAACTATAAAGAAATGTGGGGAGCAATTAACTACACAATTTAAAAAAGATTTGAACGAAAAATACCAATTTTTAGAAAAGTTATTAGCGAATTTATAGTTGAATTTGTGTGATTGTATTGATTGACCACTATACCTCGGTTTAGGTATATAGTGATTTTTTCTGATTCTGTCTGTTTTATGAAGCAAATTAGTGTGCAGATGGTGTTTTCTACACAAGACGGACCTAATAAAAGCAAAAAGAGCGAGATAAATGAAGATTTGAAAAATTTTAAAAATTTTAGGAAATTACGAGTATAGGAAAACGAATTTTGTGGAAATAAATATTTTAGCGACAGAAATTTTCTATAAAAACTATAGATAAATACGGGGGCCGGATAAATACACTATTTAAAAAGAAAATTTAAACGGAAAAGGCCAATTTTCAGCCGAGCTATGGATGAATACGTGTTTTTATTGTTGAATTTAAGTAAGAAATAGACTGAAAATATGAAAATTAAATATATAAAGTTACGAATTTACTGAGAAAACTATATAAGATTACGGGGGGCAGTTAGTTACACTATTTAAATAGAAAATTTAAGAGGAGAAGGCCAATTTTCAGCCGAGCTATGGACGAATACGTGTTTTTATTGTTGGATTTAAGTAAGAAATAGACTGAAAATATGAAAATTAAATATATAAAGTTACGAATTTACTGAGAAAACTATAAAGAAATGTGGGGAGCAATTAACTACACAATTTAAAAAAGATTTGAACGAAAAATACCAATTTTTAGAAAAGTTATTAGCGAATTTATAGTTGAATTTGTGTGATTGTATTGATTGACCACTATACCTCGGTTTAGGTATATAGTGATTTTTTCTGATTCTGTCTGTTTTATGAAGCAAATTAGTGTGCAGATGGTGGTTTCTACACAAGACGGACCTAATAAAAGCAAAAAGAGCGAGATAAATGAAGATTTGAAAAATTTTAAAAATTTTAGGAAATTACGAGTATAGGAAAACGAATTTTGTGGAAATAAATATTTTAGCGACAGAAATTTTCTATAAAAACTATAGATAAATACGGGGGCCGGATAAATACACTATTTAAAAAGAAAATTTAAACGGAAAAGGCCAATTTTCAGCCGAGCTATGGATGAATACGTGTTTTTATTGTTGAATTTAAGTAAGAAATAGACTGAAAATATGAAAATTAAATATATAAAGTTACGAATTTACTGAGAAAACTATATAAGATTACGGGGGGCAGTTAGTTACACTATTTAAATAGAAAATTTAAGAGGAGAAGGCCAATTTTCAGCCGAGCTATGGACGAATACGTGTTTTTATTGTTGGATTTAAGTAAGAAATAGACTGAAAATATGAAAATTAAATATATAAAGTTACGAATTTACTGAGAAAACTATAAAGAAATGTGGGGAGCAATTAACTACACAATTTAAAAAAGATTTGAACGAAAAATACCAATTTTTAGAAAAGTTATTAGCGAATTTATAGTTGAATTTGTGTGATTGTATTGATTGACCACTATACCTCGGTTTAGGTATATAGTGATTTTTTCTGATTCTGTCTGTTTTATGAAGCAAATTAGTGTGCAGATGGTGGTTTCTACACAAGACGGACCTAATAAAAGCAAAAAGAGCGAGATAAATGAAGATTTGAAAAATTTTAAAAATTTTAGGAAATTACGAGTATAGGAAAACGAATTTTGTGGAAATAAATATTTTAGCGACAGAAATTTTCTATAAAAACTATAGATAAATACGGGGGCCGGATAAATACACTATTTAAAAAGAAAATTTAAACGGAAAAGGCCAATTTTCAGCCGAGCTATGGATGAATACGTGTTTTTATTGTTGAATTTAAGTAAGAAATAGACTGAAAATATGAAAATTAAATATATAAAGTTACGAATTTACTGAGAAAACTATATAAGATTACGGGGGGCAGTTAGTTACACTATTTAAATAGAAAATTTAAGAGGAGAAGGCCAATTTTCAGCCGAGCTATGGACGAATACGTGTTTTTATTGTTGGATTTAAGTAAGAAATAGACTGAAAATATGAAAATTAAATATATAAAGTTACGAATTTACTGAGAAAACTATATAAGATTACGGGGGGCAGTTAGTTACACTATTTAAATAGAAAATTTAAGAGGAGAAGGCCAATTTTCAGCCGAGCTATGGACGAATACGTGTTTTTATTGTTGGATTTAAGTAAGAAATAGACTGAAAATATGAAAATTAAATATATAAAGTTACGAATTTACTGAGAAAACTATAAAGAAATGTGGGGAGCAATTAACTACACAATTTAAAAAAGATTTGAACGAAAAATACCAATTTTTAGAAAAGTTATTAGCGAATTTATAGTTGAATTTGTGTGATTGTATTGATTGACCACTATACCTCGGTTTAGGTATATAGTGATTTTTTCTGATTCTGTCTGTTTTATGAAGCAAATTAGTGTGCAGATGGTGGTTTCTACACAAGACGGACCTAATAAAAGCAAAAAGAGCGAGATAAATGAAGATTTGAAAAATTTTAAAAATTTTAGGAAATTACGAGTATAGGAAAACGAATTTTGTGGAAATAAATATTTTAGCGACAGAAATTTTCTATAAAAACTATAGATAAATACGGGGGCCGGATAAATACACTATTTAAAAAGAAAATTTAAACGGAAAAGGCCAATTTTCAGCCGAGCTATGGATGAATACGTGTTTTTATTGTTGAATTTAAGTAAGAAATAGACTGAAAATATGAAAATTAAATATATAAAGTTACGAATTTACTGAGAAAACTATATAAGATTACGGGGGGCAGTTAGTTACACTATTTAAATAGAAAATTTAAGAGGAGAAGGCCAATTTTCAGCCGAGCTATGGACGAATACGTGTTTTTATTGTTGGATTTAAGTAAGAAATAGACTGAAAATATGAAAATTAAATATATAAAGTTACGAATTTACTGAGAAAACTATAAAGAAATGTGGGGAGCAATTAACTACACAATTTAAAAAAGATTTGAACGAAAAATACCAATTTTTAGAAAAGTTATTAGCGAATTTATAGTTGAATTTGTGTGATTGTATTGATTGACCACTATACCTCGGTTTAGGTATATAGTGATTTTTTCTGATTCTGTCTGTTTTATGAAGCAAATTAGTGTGCAGATGGTGGTTTCTACACAAGACGGACCTAATAAAAGCAAAAAGAGCGAGATAAATGAAGATTTGAAAAATTTTAAAAATTTTAGGAAATTACGAGTATAGGAAAACGAATTTTGTGGAAATAAATATTTTAGCGACAGAAATTTTCTATAAAAACTATAGATAAATACGGGGGCCGGATAAATACACTATTTAAAAAGAAAATTTAAACGGAAAAGGCCAATTTTCAGCCGAGCTATGGATGAATACGTGTTTTTATTGTTGAATTTAAGTAAGAAATAGACTGAAAATATGAAAATTAAATATATAAAGTTACGAATTTACTGAGAAAACTATATAAGATTACGGGGGGCAGTTAGTTACACTATTTAAATAGAAAATTTAAGAGGAGAAGGCCAATTTTCAGCCGAGCTATGGACGAATACGTGTTTTTATTGTTGGATTTAAGTAAGAAATAGACTGAAAATATGAAAATTAAATATATAAAGTTACGAATTTACTGAGAAAACTATATAAGATTACGGGGGGCAGTTAGTTACACTATTTAAATAGAAAATTTAAGAGGAGAAGGCCAATTTTCAGCCGAGCTATGGACGAATACGTGTTTTTATTGTTGGATTTAAGTAAGAAATAGACTGAAAATATGAAAATTAAATATATAAAGTTACGAATTTACTGAGAAAACTATAAAGAAATGTGGGGAGCAATTAACTACACAATTTAAAAAAGATTTGAACGAAAAATACCAATTTTTAGAAAAGTTATTAGCGAATTTATAGTTGAATTTGTGTGATTGTATTGATTGACCACTATACCTCGGTTTAGGTATATAGTGATTTTTTCTGATTCTGTCTGTTTTATGAAGCAAATTAGTGTGCAGATGGTGGTTTCTACACAAGACGGACCTAATAAAAGCAAAAAGAGCGAGATAAATGAAGATTTGAAAAATTTTAAAAATTTTAGGAAATTACGAGTATAGGAAAACGAATTTTGTGGAAATAAATATTTTAGCGACAGAAATTTTCTATAAAAACTATAGATAAATACGGGGGCCGGATAAATACACTATTTAAAAAGAAAATTTAAACGGAAAAGGCCAATTTTCAGCCGAGCTATGGATGAATACGTGTTTTTATTGTTGAATTTAAGTAAGAAATAGACTGAAAATATGAAAATTAAATATATAAAGTTACGAATTTACTGAGAAAACTATATAAGATTACGGGGGGCAGTTAGTTACACTATTTAAATAGAAAATTTAAGAGGAGAAGGCCAATTTTCAGCCGAGCTATGGACGAATACGTGTTTTTATTGTTGGATTTAAGTAAGAAATAGACTGAAAATATGAAAATTAAATATATAAAGTTACGAATTTACTGAGAAAACTATAAAGAAATGTGGGGAGCAATTAACTACACAATTTAAAAAAGATTTGAACGAAAAATACCAATTTTTAGAAAAGTTATTAGCGAATTTATAGTTGAATTTGTGTGATTGTATTGATTGACCACTATACCTCGGTTTAGGTATATAGTGATTTTTTCTGATTCTGTCTGTTTTATGAAGCAAATTAGTGTGCAGATGGTGGTTTCTACACAAGACGGACCTAATAAAAGCAAAAAGAGCGAGATAAATGAAGATTTGAAAAATTTTAAAAATTTTAGGAAATTACGAGTATAGGAAAACGAATTTTGTGGAAATAAATATTTTAGCGACAGAAATTTTCTATAAAAACTATAGATAAATACGGGGGCCGGATAAATACACTATTTAAAAAGAAAATTTAAACGGAAAAGGCCAATTTTCAGCCGAGCTATGGATGAATACGTGTTTTTATTGTTGAATTTAAGTAAGAAATAGACTGAAAATATGAAAATTAAATATATAAAGTTACGAATTTACTGAGAAAACTATATAAGATTACGGGGGGCAGTTAGTTACACTATTTAAATAGAAAATTTAAGAGGAGAAGGCCAATTTTCAGCCGAGCTATGGACGAATACGTGTTTTTATTGTTGGATTTAAGTAAGAAATAGACTGAAAATATGAAAATTAAATATATAAAGTTACGAATTTACTGAGAAAACTATATAAGATTACGGGGGGCAGTTAGTTACACTATTTAAATAGAAAATTTAAGAGGAGAAGGCCAATTTTCAGCCGAGCTATGGACGAATACGTGTTTTTATTGTTGGATTTAAGTAAGAAATAGACTGAAAATATGAAAATTAAATATATAAAGTTACGAATTTACTGAGAAAACTATAAAGAAATGTGGGGAGCAATTAACTACACAATTTAAAAAAGATTTGAACGAAAAATACCAATTTTTAGAAAAGTTATTAGCGAATTTATAGTTGAATTTGTGTGATTGTATTGATTGACCACTATACCTCGGTTTAGGTATATAGTGATTTTTTCTGATTCTGTCTGTTTTATGAAGCAAATTAGTGTGCAGATGGTGGTTTCTACACAAGACGGACCTAATAAAAGCAAAAAGAGCGAGATAAATGAAGATTTGAAAAATTTTAAAAATTTTAGGAAATTACGAGTATAGGAAAACGAATTTTGTGGAAATAAATATTTTAGCGACAGAAATTTTCTATAAAAACTATAGATAAATACGGGGGCCGGATAAATACACTATTTAAAAAGAAAATTTAAACGGAAAAGGCCAATTTTCAGCCGAGCTATGGATGAATACGTGTTTTTATTGTTGAAATTAAGTAAGAAATAGACTGAAAATATGAAAATTAAATATATAAAGTTACGAATTTACTGAGAAAACTATATAAGATTACGGGGGGCAGTTAGTTACACTATTTAAATAGAAAATTTAAGAGGAGAAGGCCAATTTTCAGCCGAGCTATGGACGAATACGTGTTTTTATTGTTGGATTTAAGTAAGAAATAGACTGAAAATATGAAAATTAAATATATAAAGTTACGAATTTACTGAGAAAACTATAAAGAAATGTGGGGAGCAATTAACTACACAATTTAAAAAAGATTTGAACGAAAAATACCAATTTTTAGAAAAGTTATTAGCGAATTTATAGTTGAATTTGTGTGATTGTATTGATTGACCACTATACCTCGGTTTAGGTATATAGTGTTTTTTTCTGATTCTGTCTGTTTTATGAAGCAAATTAGTGTGCAGATGGTGGTTTCTACACAAGACGGACCTAATAAAAGCAAAAAGAGCGAGATAAATGAAGATTTGAAAAATTTTAAAAATTTTAGGAAATTACGAGTATAGGAAAACGAATTTTGTGGAAATAAATATTTTAGCGACAGAAATTTTCTATAAAAACTATAGATAAATACGGGGGCCGGATAAATACACTATTTAAAAAGAAAATTTAAACGGAAAAGGCCAATTTTCAGCCGAGCTATGGATGAATACGTGTTTTTATTGTTGAATTTAAGTAAGAAATAGACTGAAAATATGAAAATTAAATATATAAAGTTACGAATTTACTGAGAAAACTATATAAGATTACGGGGGGCAGTTAGTTACACTATTTAAATAGAAAATTTAAGAGGAGAAGGCCAATTTTCAGCCGAGCTATGGACGAATACGTGTTTTTATTGTTGGATTTAAGTAAGAAATAGACTGAAAATATGAAAATTAAATATATAAAGTTACGAATTTACTGAGAAAACTATATAAGATTACGGGGGGCAGTTAGTTACACTATTTAAATAGAAAATTTAAGAGGAGAAGGCCAATTTTCAGCCGAGCTATGGACGAATACGTGTTTTTATTGTTGGATTTAAGTAAGAAATAGACTGAAAATATGAAAATTAAATATATAAAGTTACGAATTTACTGAGAAAACTATAAAGAAATGTGGGGAGCAATTAACTACACAATTTAAAAAAGATTTGAACGAAAAATACCAATTTTTAGAAAAGTTATTAGCGAATTTATAGTTGAATTTGTGTGATTGTATTGATTGACCACTATACCTCGGTTTAGGTATATAGTGATTTTTTCTGATTCTGTCTGTTTTATGAAGCAAATTAGTGTGCAGATGGTGGTTTCTACACAAGACGGACCTAATAAAAGCAAAAAGAGCGAGATAAATGAAGATTTGAAAAATTTTAAAAATTTTAGGAAATTACGAGTATAGGAAAACGAATTTTGTGGAAATAAATATTTTAGCGACAGAAATTTTCTATAAAAACTATAGATAAATACGGAGGCCGGATAAATACACTATTTAAAAAGAAAATTTAAACGGAAAAGGCCAATTTTCAGCCGAGCTATGGATGAATACGTGTTTTTATTGTTGAATTTAAGTAAGAAATAGACTGAAAATATGAAAATTAAATATATAAAGTTACGAATTTACTGAGAAAACTATATAAGATTACGGGGGGCAGTTAGTTACACTATTTAAATAGAAAATTTAAGAGGAGAAGGCCAATTTTCAGCCGAGCTATGGACGAATACGTGTTTTTATTGTTGGATTTAAGTAAGAAATAGACTGAAAATATGAAAATTAAATATATAAAGTTACGAATTTACTGAGAAAACTATAAAGAAATGTGGGGAGCAATTAACTACACAATTTAAAAAAGATTTGAACGAAAAATACCAATTTTTAGAAAAGTTATTAGCGAATTTATAGTTGAATTTGTGTGATTGTATTGATTGACCACTATACCTCGGTTTAGGTATATAGTGATTTTTTCTGATTCTGTCTGTTTTATGAAGCAAATTAGTGTGCAGATGGTGGTTTCTACACAAGACGGACCTAATAAAAGCAAAAAGAGCGAGATAAATGAAGATTTGAAAAATTTTAAAAATTTTAGGAAATTACGAGTATAGGAAAACGAATTTTGTGGAAATAAATATTTTAGCGACAGAAATTTTCTATAAAAACTATAGATAAATACGGGGGCCGGATAAATACACTATTTAAAAAGAAAATTTAAACGGAAAAGGCCAATTTTCAGCCGAGCTATGGATGAATACGTGTTTTTATTGTTGAATTTAAGTAAGAAATAGACTGAAAATATGAAAATTAAATATATAAAGTTACGAATTTACTGAGAAAACTATATAAGATTACGGGGGGCAGTTAGTTACACTATTTAAATAGAAAATTTAAGAGGAGAAGGCCAATTTTCAGCCGAGCTATGGACGAATACGTGTTTTTATTGTTGGATTTAAGTAAGAAATAGACTGAAAATATGAAAATTAAATATATAAAGTTACGAATTTACTGAGAAAACTATAAAGAAATGTGGGGAGCAATTAACTACACAATTTAAAAAAGATTTGAACGAAAAATACCAATTTTTAGAAAAGTTATTAGCGAATTTATAGTTGAATTTGTGTGATTGTATTGATTGACCACTATACCTCGGTTTAGGTATATAGTGATTTTTTCTGATTCTGTCTGTTTTATGAAGCAAATTAGTGTGCAGATGGTGGTTTCTACACAAGACGGACCTAATAAAAGCAAAAAGAGCGAGATAAATGAAGATTTGAAAAATTTTAAAAATTTTAGGAAATTACGAGTATAGGAAAACGAATTTTGTGGAAATAAATATTTTAGCGACAGAAATTTTCTATAAAAACTATAGATAAATACGGGGGCCGGATAAATACACTATTTAAAAAGAAAATTTAAACGGAAAAGGCCAATTTTCAGCCGAGCTATGGATGAATACGTGTTTTTATTGTTGAATTTAAGTAAGAAATAGACTGAAAATATGAAAATTAAATATATAAAGTTACGAATTTACTGAGAAAACTATATAAGATTACGGGGGGCAGTTAGTTACACTATTTAAATAGAAAATTTAAGAGGAGAAGGCCAATTTTCAGCCGAGCTATGGACGAATACGTGTTTTTATTGTTGGATTTAAGTAAGAAATAGACTGAAAATATGAAAATTAAATATATAAAGTTACGAATTTACTGAGAAAACTATAAAGAAATGTGGGGAGCAATTAACTACACAATTTAAAAAAGATTTGAACGAAAAATACCAATTTTTAGAAAAGTTATTAGCGAATTTATAGTTGAATTTGTGTGATTGTATTGATTGACCACTATACCTCGGTTTAGGTATATAGTGATTTTTTCTGATTCTGTCTGTTTTATGAAGCAAATTAGTGTGCAGATGGTGGTTTCTACACAAGACGGACCTAATAAAAGCAAAAAGAGCGAGATAAATGAAGATTTGAAAAATTTTAAAAATTTTAGGAAATTACGAGTATAGGAAAACGAATTTTGTGGAAATAAATATTTTAGCGACAGAAATTTTCTATAAAAACTATAGATAAATACGGGGGCCGGATAAATACACTATTTAAAAAGAAAATTTAAACGGAAAAGGCCAATTTTCAGCCGAGCTATGGATGAATACGTGTTTTTATTGTTGAATTTAAGTAAGAAATAGACTGAAAATATGAAAATTAAATATATAAAGTTACGAATTTACTGAGAAAACTATATAAGATTACGGGGGGCAGTTAGTTACACTATTTAAATAGAAAATTTAAGAGGAGAAGGCCAATTTTCAGCCGAGCTATGGACGAATACGTGTTTTTATTGTTGGATTTAAGTAAGAAATAGACTGAAAATATGAAAATTAAATATATAAAGTTACGAATTTACTGAGAAAACTATAAAGAAATGTGGGGAGCAATTAACTACACAATTTAAAAAAGATTTGAACGAAAAATACCAATTTTTAGAAAAGTTATTAGCGAATTTATAGTTGAATTTGTGTGATTGTATTGATTGACCACTATACCTCGGTTTAGGTATATAGTGATTTTTTCTGATTCTGTCTGTTTTATGAAGCAAATTAGTGTGCAGATGGTGGTTTCTACACAAGACGGACCTAATAAAAGCAAAAAGAGCGAGATAAATGAAGATTTGAAAAATTTTAAAAATTTTAGGAAATTACGAGTATAGGAAAACGAATTTTGTGGAAATAAATATTTTAGCGACAGAAATTTTCTATAAAAACTATAGATAAATACGGGGGCCGGATAAATACACTATTTAAAAAGAAAATTTAAACGGAAAAGGCCAATTTTCAGCCGAGCTATGGATGAATACGTGTTTTTATTGTTGAATTTAAGTAAGAAATAGACTGAAAATATGAAAATTAAATATATAAAGTTACGAATTTACTGAGAAAACTATATAAGATTACGGGGGGCAGTTAGTTACACTATTTAAATAGAAAATTTAAGAGGAGAAGGCCAATTTTCAGCCGAGCTATGGACGAATACGTGTTTTTATTGTTGGATTTAAGTAAGAAATAGACTGAAAATATGAAAATTAAATATATAAAGTTACGAATTTACGGAGAAAACTATAAAGAAATGTGGGGAGCAATTAACTACACAATTTAAAAAAGATTGGAACGAAAAATACCAATTTTTAGAAAAGTTATTAGCGAATTTATAGTTGAATTTGTGTGATTGTATTGATTGACCACTATACCTCGGTTTAGGTATATAGTGATTTTTTCTGATTCTGTCTGTTTTATGAAGCAAATTAGTGTGCAGATGGTGGTTTCTACACAAGACGGACCTAATAAAAGCAAAAAGAGCGAGATAAATGAAGATTTGAAAAATTTTAAAAATTTTAGGAAATTACGAGTATAGGAAAACGAATTTTGTGGAAATAAATATTTTAGCGACAGAAATTTTCTATAAAAACTATAGATAAATACGGGGGCCGGATAAATACACTATTTAAAAAGAAAATTTAAACGGAAAAGGCCAATTTTCAGCCGAGCTATGGATGAATACGTGTTTTTATTGTTGAATTTAAGTAAGAAATAGACTGAAAATATGAAAATTAAATATATAAAGTTACGAATTTACTGAGAAAACTATATAAGATTACGGGGGGCAGTTAGTTACACTATTTAAATAGAAAATTTAAGAGGAGAAGGCCAATTTTCAGCCGAGCTATGGACGAATACGTGTTTTTATTGTTGGATTTAAGTAAGAAATAGACTGAAAATATGAAAATTAAATATATAAAGTTACGAATTTACTGAGAAAACTATAAAGAAATGTGGGGAGCAATTAACTACACAATTTAAAAAAGATTTGAACGAAAAATACCAATTTTTAGAAAAGTTATTAGCGAATTTATAGTTGAATTTGTGTGATTGTATTGATTGACCACTATACCTCGGTTTAGGTATATAGTGATTTTTTCTGATTCTGTCTGTTTTATGAAGCAAATTAGTGTGCAGATGGTGGTTTCTACACAAGACGGACCTAATAAAAGCAAAAAGAGCGAGATAAATGAAGATTTGAAAAATTTTAAAAATTTTAGGAAATTACGAGTATAGGAAAACGAATTTTGTGGAAATAAATATTTTAGCGACAGAAATTTTCTATAAAAACTATAGATAAATACGGGGGCCGGATAAATACACTATTTAAAAAGAAAATTTAAACGGAAAAGGCCAATTTTCAGCCGAGCTATGGATGAATACGTGTTTTTATTGTTGAATTTAAGTAAGAAATAGACTGAAAATATGAAAATTAAATATATAAAGTTACGAATTTACTGAGAAAACTATATAGGATTACGGGGGGCAGTTAGTTACACTATTTAAATAGAAAATTTAAGAGGAGAAGGCCAATTTTCAGCCGAGCTATGGACGAATACGTGTTTTTATTGTTGGATTTAAGTAAGAAATAGACTGAAAATATGAAAATTAAATATATAAAGTTACGAATTTACTGAGAAAACTATAAAGAAATGTGGGGAGCAATTAACTACACAATTTAAAAAAGATTTGAACGAAAAATACCAATTTTTAGAAAAGTTATTAGCGAATTTATAGTTGAATTTGTGTGATTGTATTGATTGACCACTATACCTCGGTTTAGGTATATAGTGATTTTTTCTGATTCTGTCTGTTTTATGAAGCAAATTAGTGTGCAGATGGTGGTTTCTACACAAGACGGACCTAATAAAAGCAAAAAGAGCGAGATAAATGAAGATTTGAAAAATTTTAAAAATTTTAGGAAATTACGAGTATAGGAAAACGAATTTTGTGGAAATAAATATTTTAGCGACAGAAATTTTCTATAAAAACTATAGATAAATACGGGGGCCGGATAAATACACTATTTAAAAAGAAAATTTAAACGGAAAAGGCCAATTTTCAGCCGAGCTATGGATGAATACGTGTTTTTATTGTTGAATTTAAGTAAGAAATAGACTGAAAATATGAAAATTAAATATATAAAGTTACGAATTTACTGAGAAAACTATATAAGATTACGGGGGGCAGTTAGTTACACTATTTAAATAGAAAATTTTAAAGGAGGAGAAGGCCAATTTTCAGCCGAGCTATGGACGAATACGTGTTTTTATTGTTGGATTTAAGTAAGAAATAGACTGAAAATATGAAAATTAAATATATAAAGTTACGAATTTACTGAGAAAACTATAAAGAAATGTGGGGAGCAATTAACTACACAATTTAAAAAAGATTTGAACGAAAAATACCAATTTTTAGAAAAGTTATTAGCGAATTTATAGTTGAATTTGTGTGATTGTATTGATTGACCACTATACCTCGGTTTAGGTATATAGTGATTTTTTCTGATTCTGTCTGTTTTATGAAGCAAATTAGTGTGCAGATGGTGGTTTCTACACAAGACGGACCTAATAAAAGCAAAAAGAGCGAGATAAATGAAGATTTGAAAAATTTTAAAAATTTTAGGAAATTACGAGTATAGGAAAACGAATTTTGTGGAAATAAATATTTTAGCGACAGAAATTTTCTATAAAAACTATAGATAAATACGGGGGCCGGATAAATACACTATTTAAAAAGAAAATTTAAACGGAAAAGGCCAATTTTCAGCCGAGCTATGGATGAATACGTGTTTTTATTGTTGAATTTAAGTAAGAAATAGACTGAAAATATGAAAATTAAATATATAAAGTTACGAATTTACTGAGAAAACTATATAAGATTACGGGGGGCAGTTAGTTACACTATTTAAATAGAAAATTTAAGAGGAGAAGGCCAATTTTCAGCCGAGCTATGGACGAATACGTGTTTTTATTGTTGGATTTAAGTAAGAAATAGACTGAAAATATGAAAATTAAATATATAAAGTTACGAATTTACTGAGAAAACTATAAAGAAATGTGGGGAGCAATTAACTACACAATTTAAAAAAGATTTGAACGAAAAATACCAATTTTTAGAAAAGTTATTAGCGAATTTATAGTTGAATTTGTGTGATTGTATTGATTGACCACTATACCTCGGTTTAGGTATATAGTGATTTTTTCTGATTCTGTCTGTTTTATGAAGCAAATTAGTGTGCAGATGGTGGTTTCTACACAAGACGGACCTAATAAAAGCAAAAAGAGCGAGATAAATGAAGATTTGAAAAATTTTAAAAATTTTAGGAAATTACGAGTATAGGAAAACGAATTTTGTGGAAATAAATATTTTAGCGACAGAAATTTTCTATAAAAACTATAGATAAATACGGGGGCCGGATAAATACACTATTTAAAAAGAAAATTTAAACGGAAAAGGCCAATTTTCAGCCGAGCTATGGATGAATACGTGTTTTTATTGTTGAATTTAAGTAAGAAATAGACTGAAAATATGAAAATTAAATATATAAAGTTACGAATTTACTGAGAAAACTATATAAGATTACGGGGGGCAGTTAGTTACACTATTTAAATAGAAAATTTAAGAGGAGAAGGCCAATTTTCAGCCGAGCTATGGACGAATACGTGTTTTTATTGTTGGATTTAAGTAAGAAATAGACTGAAAATATGAAAATTAAATATATAAAGTTACGAATTTACTGAGAAAACTATAAAGAAATGTGGGGAGCAATTAACTACACAATTTAAAAAAGATTTGAACGAAAAATACCAATTTTTAGAAAAGTTATTAGCGAATTTATAGTTGAATTTGTGTGATTGTATTGATTGACCACTATACCTCGGTTTAGGTATATAGTGATTTTTTCTGATTCTGTCTGTTTTATGAAGCAAATTAGTGTGCAGATGGTGGTTTCTACACAAGACGGACCTAATAAAAGCAAAAAGAGCGAGATAAATGAAGATTTGAAAAATTTTAAAAATTTTAGGAAATTACGAGTATAGGAAAACGAATTTTGTGGAAATAAATATTTTAGCGACAGAAATTTTCTATAAAAACTATAGATAAATACGGGGGCCGGATAAATACACTATTTAAAAAGAAAATTTAAACGGAAAAGGCCAATTTTCAGCCGAGCTATGGATGAATACGTGTTTTTATTGTTGAATTTAAGTAAGAAATAGACTGAAAATATGAAAATTAAATATATAAAGTTACGAATTTACTGAGAAAACTATATAAGATTACGGGGGGCAGTTAGTTACACTATTTAAATAGAAAATTTAAGAGGAGAAGGCCAATTTTCAGCCGAGCTATGGACGAATACGTGTTTTTATTGTTGGATTTAAGTAAGAAATAGACTGAAAATATGAAAATTAAATATATAAAGTTACGAATTTACTGAGAAAACTATAAAGAAATGTGGGGAGCAATTAACTACACAATTTAAAAAAGATTTGAACGAAAAATACCAATTTTTAGAAAAGTTATTAGCGAATTTATAGTTGAATTTGTGTGATTGTATTGATTGACCACTATACCTCGGTTTAGGTATATAGTGATTTTTTCTGATTCTGTCTGTTTTATGAAGCAAATTAGTGTGCAGATGGTGGTTTCTACACAAGACGGACCTAATAAAAGCAAAAAGAGCGAGATAAATGAAGATTTGAAAAATTTTAAAAATTTTAGGAAATTACGAGTATAGGAAAACGAATTTTGTGGAAATAAATATTTTAGCGACAGAAATTTTCTATAAAAACTATAGATAAATACGGGGGCCGGATAAATACACTATTTAAAAAGAAAATTTAAACGGAAAAGGCCAATTTTCAGCCGAGCTATGGATGAATACGTGTTTTTATTGTTGAATTTAAGTAAGAAATAGACTGAAAATATGAAAATTAAATATATAAAGTTACGAATTTACTGAGAAAACTATATAAGATTACGGGGGGCAGTTAGTTACACTATTTAAATAGAAAATTTAAGAGGAGAAGGCCAATTTTCAGCCGAGCTATGGACGAATACGTGTTTTTATTGTTGGATTTAAGTAAGAAATAGACTGAAAATATGAAAATTAAATATATAAAGTTACGAATTTACGGAGAAAACTATAAAGAAATGTGGGGAGCAATTAACTACACAATTTAAAAAAGATTTGAACGAAAAATACCAATTTTTAGAAAAGTTATTAGCGAATTTATAGTTGAATTTGTGTGATTGTATTGATTGACCACTATACCTCGGTTTAGGTATATAGTGATTTTTTCTGATTCTGTCTGTTTTATGAAGCAAATTAGTGTGCAGATGGTGGTTTCTACACAAGACGGACCTAATAAAAGCAAAAAGAGCGAGATAAATGAAGATTTGAAAAATTTTAAAAATTTTAGGAAATTACGAGTATAGGAAAACGAATTTTGTGGAAATAAATATTTTAGCGACAGAAATTTTCTATAAAAACTATAGATAAATACGGGGGCCGGATAAATACACTATTTAAAAAGAAAATTTAAACGGAAAAGGCCAATTTTCAGCCGAGCTATGGATGAATACGTGTTTTTATTGTTGAATTTAAGTAAGAAATAGACTGAAAATATGAAAATTAAATATATAAAGTTACGAATTTACTGAGAAAACTATATAAGATTACGGGGGGCAGTTAGTTACACTATTTAAATAGAAAATTTAAGAGGAGAAGGCCAATTTTCAGCCGAGCTATGGACGAATACGTGTTTTTATTGTTGGATTTAAGTAAGAAATAGACTGAAAATATGAAAATTAAATATATAAAGTTACGAATTTACTGAGAAAACTATAAAGAAATGTGGGGAGCAATTAACTACACAATTTAAAAAAGATTTGAACGAAAAATACCAATTTTTAGAAAAGTTATTAGCGAATTTATAGTTGAATTTGTGTGATTGTATTGATTGACCACTATACCTCGGTTTAGGTATATAGTGATTTTTTCTGATTCTGTCTGTTTTATGAAGCAAATTAGTGTGCAGATGGTGGTTTCTACACAAGACGGACCTAATAAAAGCAAAAAGAGCGAGATAAATGAAGATTTGAAAAATTTTAAAAATTTTAGGAAATTACGAGTATAGGAAAACGAATTTTGTGGAAATAAATATTTTAGCGACAGAAATTTTCTATAAAAACTATAGATAAATACGGGGGCCGGATAAATACACTATTTAAAAAGAAAATTTAAACGGAAAAGGCCAATTTTCAGCCGAGCTATGGATGAATACGTGTTTTTATTGTTGAATTTAAGTAAGAAATAGACTGAAAATATGAAAATTAAATATATAAAGTTACGAATTTACTGAGAAAACTATATAAGATTACGGGGGGCAGTTAGTTACACTATTTAAATAGAAAATTTAAGAGGAGAAGGCCAATTTTCAGCCGAGCTATGGACGAATACGTGTTTTTATTGTTGGATTTAAGTAAGAAATAGACTGAAAATATGAAAATTAAATATATAAAGTTACGAATTTACTGAGAAAACTATATAAGATTACGGGGGGCAGTTAGTTACACTATTTAAATAGAAAATTTAAGAGGAGAAGGCCAATTTTCAGCCGAGCTATGGACGAATACGTGTTTTTATTGTTGGATTTAAGTAAGAAATAGACTGAAAATATGAAAATTAAATATATAAAGTTACGAATTTACTGAGAAAACTATAAAGAAATGTGGGGAGCAATTAACTACACAATTTAAAAAAGATTTGAACGAAAAATACCAATTTTTAGAAAAGTTATTAGCGAATTTATAGTTGAATTTGTGTGATTGTATTGATTGACCACTATACCTCGGTTTAGGTATATAGTGATTTTTTCTGATTCTGTCTGTTTTATGAAGCAAATTAGTGTGCAGATGGTGGTTTCTACACAAGACGGACCTAATAAAAGCAAAAAGAGCGAGATAAATGAAGATTTGAAAAATTTTAAAAATTTTAGGAAATTACGAGTATAGGAAAACGAATTTTGTGGAAATAAATATTTTAGCGACAGAAATTTTCTATAAAAACTATAGATAAATACGGGGGCCGGATAAATACACTATTTAAAAAGAAAATTTAAACGGAAAAGGCCAATTTTCAGCCGAGCTATGGATGAATACGTGTTTTTATTGTTGAATTTAAGTAAGAAATAGACTGAAAATATGAAAATTAAATATATAAAGTTACGAATTTACTGAGAAAACTATATAAGATTACGGGGGGCAGTTAGTTACACTATTTAAATAGAAAATTTAAGAGGAGAAGGCCAATTTTCAGCCGAGCTATGGACGAATACGTGTTTTTATTGTTGGATTTAAGTAAGAAATAGACTGAAAATATGAAAATTAAATATATAAAGTTACGAATTTACTGAGAAAACTATAAAGAAATGTGGGGAGCAATTAACTACACAATTTAAAAAAGATTTGAACGAAAAATACCAATTTTTAGAAAAGTTATTAGCGAATTTATAGTTGAATTTGTGTGATTGTATTGATTGACCACTATACCTCGGTTTAGGTATATAGTGATTTTTTCTGATTCTGTCTGTTTTATGAAGCAAATTAGTGTGCAGATGGTGGTTTCTACACAAGACGGACCTAATAAAAGCAAAAAGAGCGAGATAAATGAAGATTTGAAAAATTTTAAAAATTTTAGGAAATTACGAGTATAGGAAAACGAATTTTGTGGAAATAAATATTTTAGCGACAGAAATTTTCTATAAAAACTATAGATAAATACGGGGGCCGGATAAATACACTATTTAAAAAGAAAATTTAAACGGAAAAGGCCAATTTTCAGCCGAGCTATGGATGAATACGTGTTTTTATTGTTGAATTTAAGTAAGAAATAGACTGAAAATATGAAAATTAAATATATAAAGTTACGAATTTACTGAGAAAACTATATAAGATTACGGGGGGCAGTTAGTTACACTATTTAAATAGAAAATTTAAGAGGAGAAGGCCAATTTTCAGCCGAGCTATGGACGAATACGTGTTTTTATTGTTGGATTTAAGTAAGAAATAGACTGAAAATATGAAAATTAAATATATAAAGTTACGAATTTACTGAGAAAACTATATAAGATTACGGGGGGCAGTTAGTTACACTATTTAAATAGAAAATTTAAGAGGAGAAGGCCAATTTTCAGCCGAGCTATGGACGAATACGTGTTTTTATTGTTGGATTTAAGTAAGAAATAGACTGAAAATATGAAAATTAAATATATAAAGTTACGAATTTACTGAGAAAACTATAAAGAAATGTGGGGAGCAATTAACTACACAATTTAAAAAAGATTTGAACGAAAAATACCAATTTTTAGAAAAGTTATTAGCGAATTTATAGTTGAATTTGTGTGATTGTATTGATTGACCACTATACCTCGGTTTAGGTATATAGTGATTTTTTCTGATTCTGTCTGTTTTATGAAGCAAATTAGTGTGCAGATGGTGGTTTCTACACAAGACGGACCTAATAAAAGCAAAAAGAGCGAGATAAATGAAGATTTGAAAAATTTTAAAAATTTTAGGAAATTACGAGTATAGGAAAACGAATTTTGTGGAAATAAATATTTTAGCGACAGAAATTTTCTATAAAAACTATAGATAAATACGGGGGCCGGATAAATACACTATTTAAAAAGAAAATTTAAACGGAAAAGGCCAATTTTCAGCCGAGCTATGGATGAATACGTGTTTTTATTGTTGAATTTAAGTAAGAAATAGACTGAAAATATGAAAATTAAATATATAAAGTTACGAATTTACTGAGAAAACTATATAAGATTACGGGGGGCAGTTAGTTACACTATTTAAATAGAAAATTTAAGAGGAGAAGGCCAATTTTCAGCCGAGCTATGGACGAATACGTGTTTTTATTGTTGGATTTAAGTAAGAAATAGACTGAAAATATGAAAATTAAATATATAAAGTTACGAATTTACTGAGAAAACTATAAAGAAATGTGGGGAGCAATTAACTACACAATTTAAAAAAGATTTGAACGAAAAATACCAATTTTTAGAAAAGTTATTAGCGAATTTATAGTTGAATTTGTGTGATTGTATTGATTGACCACTATACCTCGGTTTAGGTATATAGTGATTTTTTCTGATTCTGTCTGTTTTATGAAGTAAATTAGTGTGCAGATGGTGGTTTCTACACAAGACGGACCTAATAAAAGCAAAAAGAGCGAGATAAATGAAGATTTGAAAAATTTTAAAAATTTTAGGAAATTACGAGTATAGGAAAACGAATTTTGTGGAAATAAATATTTTAGCGACAGAAATTTTCTATAAAAACTATAGATAAATACGGGGGCCGGATAAATACACTATTTAAAAAGAAAATTTAAACGGAAAAGGCCAATTTTCAGCCGAGCTATGGATGAATACGTGTTTTTATTGTTGAATTTAAGTAAGAAATAGACTGAAAATATGAAAATTAAATATGTAAAGTTACGAATTTATTGAGAAAACTATATAAGATTACGGGGGGCAGTTAGTTACACTATTTAAATAGAAAATTTAAGAGGAGAAGGCCAATTTTCAGCCGAGCTATGGACGAATACGTGTTTTTATTGTTGGATTTAAGTAAGAAATAGACTGAAAATATGAAAATTAAATATATAAAGTTACGAATTTACTGAGAAAACTATATAAGATTACGGGGGGCAGTTAGTTACACTATTTAAATAGAAAATTTAAGAGGAGAAGGCCAATTTTCAGCCGAGCTATGGACGAATACGTGTTTTTATTGTTGGATTTAAGTAAGAAATAGACTGAAAATATGAAAATTAAATATATAAAGTTACGAATTTACTGAGAAAACTATAAAGAAATGTGGGGAGCAATTAACTACACAATTTAAAAAAGATTTGAACGAAAAATACCAATTTTTAGAAAAGTTATTAGCGAATTTATAGTTGAATTTGTGTGATTGTATTGATTGACCACTATACCTCGGTTTAGGTATATAGTGATTTTTTCTGATTCTGTCTGTTTTATGAAGCAAATTAGTGTGCAGATGGTGGTTTCTACACAAGACGGACCTAATAAAAGCAAAAAGAGCGAGATAAATGAAGATTTGAAAAATTTTAAAAATTTTAGGAAATTACGAGTATAGGAAAACGAATTTTGTGGAAATAAATATTTTAGCGACAGAAATTTTCTATAAAAACTATAGATAAATACGGAGGCCGGATAAATACACTATTTAAAAAGAAAATTTAAACGGAAAAGGCCAATTTTCAGCCGAGCTATGGATGAATACGTGTTTTTATTGTTGAATTTAAGTAAGAAATAGACTGAAAATATGAAAATTAAATATATAAAGTTACGAATTTACTGAGAAAACTATATAAGATTACGGGGGGCAGTTAGTTACACTATTTAAATAGAAAATTTAAGAGGAGAAGGCCAATTTTCAGCCGAGCTATGGACGAATACGTGTTTTTATTGTTGGATTTAAGTAAGAAATAGACTGAAAATATGAAAATTAAATATATAAAGTTACGAATTTACTGAGAAAACTATAAAGAAATGTGGGGAGCAATTAACTACACAATTTAAAAAAGATTTGAACGAAAAATACCAATTTTTAGAAAAGTTATTAGCGAATTTATAGTTGAATTTGTGTGATTGTATTGATTGACCACTATACCTCGGTTTAGGTATATAGTGATTTTTTCTGATTCTGTCTGTTTTATGAAGCAAATTAGTGTGCAGATGGTGGTTTCTACACAAGACGGACCTAATAAAAGCAAAAAGAGCGAGATAAATGAAGATTTGAAAAATTTTAAAAATTTTAGGAAATTACGAGTATAGGAAAACGAATTTTGTGGAAATAAATATTTTAGCGACAGAAATTTTCTATAAAAACTATAGATAAATACGGGGGCCGGATAAATACACTATTTAAAAAGAAAATTTAAACGGAAAAGGCCAATTTTCAGCCGAGCTATGGATGAATACGTGTTTTTATTGTTGAATTTAAGTAAGAAATAGACTGAAAATATGAAAATTAAATATATAAAGTTACGAATTTACTGAGAAAACTATATAAGATTACGGGGGGCAGTTAGTTACACTATTTAAATAGAAAATTTAAGAGGAGAAGGCCAATTTTCAGCCGAGCTATGGACGAATACGTGTTTTTATTGTTGGATTTAAGTAAGAAATAGACTGAAAATATGAAAATTAAATATATAAAGTTACGAATTTACTGAGAAAACTATATAAGATTACGGGGGGCAGTTAGTTACACTATTTAAATAGAAAATTTAAGAGGAGAAGGCCAATTTTCAGCCGAGCTATGGACGAATACGTGTTTTTATTGTTGGATTTAAGTAAGAAATAGACTGAAAATATGAAAATTAAATATATAAAGTTACGAATTTACTGAGAAAACTATAAAGAAATGTGGGGAGCAATTAACTACACAATTTAAAAAAGATTTGAACGAAAAATACCAATTTTTAGAAAAGTTATTAGCGAATTTATAGTTGAATTTGTGTGATTGTATTGATTGACCACTATACCTCGGTTTAGGTATATAGTGATTTTTTCTGATTCTGTCTGTTTTATGAAGCAAATTAGTGTGCAGATGGTGGTTTCTACACAAGACGGACCTAATAAAAGCAAAAAGAGCGAGATAAATGAAGATTTGAAAAATTTTAAAAATTTTAGGAAATTACGAGTATAGGAAAACGAATTTTGTGGAAATAAATATTTTAGCGACAGAAATTTTCTATAAAAACTATAGATAAATACGGGGGCCGGATAAATACACTATTTAAAAAGAAAATTTAAACGGAAAAGGCCAATTTTCAGCCGAGCTATGGATGAATACGTGTTTTTATTGTTGAATTTAAGTAAGAAATAGACTGAAAATATGAAAATTAAATATATAAAGTTACGAATTTACTGAGAAAACTATATAAGATTACGGGGGGCAGTTAGTTACACTATTTAAATAGAAAATTTAAGAGGAGAAGGCCAATTTTCAGCCGAGCTATGGACGAATACGTGTTTTTATTGTTGGATTTAAGTAAGAAATAGACTGAAAATATGAAAATTAAATATATAAAGTTACGAATTTACTGAGAAAACTATAAAGAAATGTGGGGAGCAATTAACTACACAATTTAAAAAAGATTTGAACGAAAAATACCAATTTTTAGAAAAGTTATTAGCGAATTTATAGTTGAATTTGTGTGATTGTATTGATTGACCACTATACCTCGGTTTAGGTATATAGTGATTTTTTCTGATTCTGTCTGTTTTATGAAGCAAATTAGTGTGCAGATGGTGGTTTCTACACAAGACGGACCTAATAAAAGCAAAAAGAGCGAGATAAATGAAGATTTGAAAAATTTTAAAAATTTTAGGAAATTACGAGTATAGGAAAACGAATTTTGTGGAAATAAATATTTTAGCGACAGAAATTTTCTATAAAAACTATAGATAAATACGGGGGCCGGATAAATACACTATTTAAAAAGAAAATTTAAACGGAAAAGGCCAATTTTCAGCCGAGCTATGGATGAATACGTGTTTTTATTGTTGAATTTAAGTAAGAAATAGACTGAAAATATGAAAATTAAATATATAAAGTTACGAATTTACTGAGAAAACTATATAAGATTACGGGGGGCAGTTAGTTACACTATTTAAATAGAAAATTTAAGAGGAGAAGGCCAATTTTCAGCCGAGCTATGGACGAATACGTGTTTTTATTGTTGGATTTAAGTAAGAAATAGACTGAAAATATGAAAATTAAATATATAAAGTTACGAATTTACTGAGAAAACTATAAAGAAATGTGGGGAGCAATTAACTACACAATTTAAAAAAGATTTGAACGAAAAATACCAATTTTTAGAAAAGTTATTAGCGAATTTATAGTTGAATTTGTGTGATTGTATTGATTGACCACTATACCTCGGTTTAGGTATATAGTGATTTTTTCTGATTCTGTCTGTTTTATGAAGCAAATTAGTGTGCAGATGGTGGTTTCTACACAAGACGGACCTAATAAAAGCAAAAAGAGCGAGATAAATGAAGATTTGAAAAATTTTAAAAATTTTAGGAAATTACGAGTATAGGAAAACGAATTTTGTGGAAATAAATATTTTAGCGACAGAAATTTTCTATAAAAACTATAGATAAATACGGGGGCCGGATAAATACACTATTTAAAAAGAAAATTTAAACGGAAAAGGCCAATTTTCAGCCGAGCTATGGATGAATACGTGTTTTTATTGTTGAATTTAAGTAAGAAATAGACTGAAAATATGAAAATTAAATATATAAAGTTACGAATTTACTGAGAAAACTATATAAGATTACGGGGGGCAGTTAGTTACACTATTTAAATAGAAAATTTAAGAGGAGAAGGCCAATTTTCAGCCGAGCTATGGACGAATACGTGTTTTTATTGTTGGATTTAAGTAAGAAATAGACTGAAAATATGAAAATTAAATATATAAAGTTACGAATTTACTGAGAAAACTATATAAGATTACGGGGGGCAGTTAGTTACACTATTTAAATAGAAAATTTAAGAGGAGAAGGCCAATTTTCAGCCGAGCTATGGACGAATACGTGTTTTTATTGTTGGATTTAAGTAAGAAATAGACTGAAAATATGAAAATTAAATATATAAAGTTACGAATTTACTGAGAAAACTATAAAGAAATGTGGGGAGCAATTAACTACACAATTTAAAAAAGATTTGAACGAAAAATACCAATTTTTAGAAAAGTTATTAGCGAATTTATAGTTGAATTTGTGTGATTGTATTGATTGACCACTATACCTCGGTTTAGGTATATAGTGATTTTTTCTGATTCTGTCTGTTTTATGAAGCAAATTAGTGTGCAGATGGTGGTTTCTACACAAGACGGACCTAATAAAAGCAAAAAGAGCGAGATAAATGAAGATTTGAAAAATTTTAAAAATTTTAGGAAATTACGAGTATAGGAAAACGAATTTTGTGGAAATAAATATTTTAGCGACAGAAATTTTCTATAAAAACTATAGATAAATACGGGGGCCGGATAAATACACTATTTAAAAAGAAAATTTAAACGGAAAAGGCCAATTTTCAGCCGAGCTATGGATGAATACGTGTTTTTATTGTTGAATTTAAGTAAGAAATAGACTGAAAATATGAAAATTAAATATATAAAGTTACGAATTTACTGAGAAAACTATATAAGATTACGGGGGGCAGTTAGTTACACTATTTAAATAGAAAATTTAAGAGGAGAAGGCCAATTTTCAGCCGAGCTATGGACGAATACGTGTTTTTATTGTTGGATTTAAGTAAGAAATAGACTGAAAATATGAAAATTAAATATATAAAGTTACGAATTTACTGAGAAAACTATAAAGAAATGTGGGGAGCAATTAACTACACAATTTAAAAAAGATTTGAACGAAAAATACCAATTTTTAGAAAAGTTATTAGCGAATTTATAGTTGAATTTGTGTGATTGTATTGATTGACCACTATACCTCGGTTTAGGTATATAGTGATTTTTTCTGATTCTGTCTGTTTTATGAAGCAAATTAGTGTGCAGATGGTGGTTTCTACACAAGACGGACCTAATAAAAGCAAAAAGAGCGAGATAAATGAAGATTTGAAAAATTTTAAAAATTTTAGGAAATTACGAGTATAGGAAAACGAATTTTGTGGAAATAAATATTTTAGCGACAGAAATTTTCTATAAAAACTATAGATAAATACGGGGGCCGGATAAATACACTATTTAAAAAGAAAATTTAAACGGAAAAGGCCAATTTTCAGCCGAGCTATGGATGAATACGTGTTTTTATTGTTGAATTTAAGTAAGAAATAGACTGAAAATATGAAAATTAAATATATAAAGTTACGAATTTACTGAGAAAACTATATAAGATTACGGGGGGCAGTTAGTTACACTATTTAAATAGAAAATTTAAGAGGAGAAGGCCAATTTTCAGCCGAGCTATGGACGAATACGTGTTTTTATTGTTGGATTTAAGTAAGAAATAGACTGAAAATATGAAAATTAAATATATAAAGTTACGAATTTACTGAGAAAACTATAAAGAAATGTGGGGAGCAATTAACTACACAATTTAAAAAAGATTTGAACGAAAAATACCAATTTTTAGAAAAGTTATTAGCGAATTTATAGTTGAATTTGTGTGATTGTATTGATTGACCACTATACCTCGGTTTAGGTATATAGTGATTTTTTCTGATTCTGTCTGTTTTATGAAGCAAATTAGTGTGCAGATGGTGGTTTCTACACAAGACGGACCTACTAAAAGCAAAAAGAGCGAGATAAATGAAGATTTGAAAAATTTTAAAAATTTTAGGAAATTACGAGTATAGGAAAACGAATTTTGTGGAAATAAATATTTTAGCGACAGAAATTTTCTATAAAAACTATAGATAAATACGGGGGCCGGATAAATACACTATTTAAAAAGAAAATTTAAACGGAAAAGGCCAATTTTCAGCCGAGCTATGGATGAATACGTGTTTTTATTGTTGAATTTAAGTAAGAAATAGACTGAAAATATGAAAATTAAATATATAAAGTTACGAATTTACTGAGAAAACTATATAAGATTACGGGGGGCAGTTAGTTACACTATTTAAATAGAAAATTTAAGAGGAGAAGGCCAATTTCCAGCCGAGCTATGGACGAATACGTGTTTTTATTGTTGGATTTAAGTAAGAAATAGACTGAAAATATGAAAATTAAATATATAAAGTTACGAATTTACTGAGAAAACTATATAAGATTACGGGGGGCAGTTAGTTACACTATTTAAATAGAAAATTTAAGAGGAGAAGGCCAATTTTCAGCCGAACTATGGACGAATACGTGTTTTTATTGTTGGATTTAAGTAAGAAATAGACTGAAAATATGAAAATTAAATATATAAAGTTACGAATTTACTGAGAAAACTATAAAGAAATGTGGGGAGCAATTAACTACACAATTTAAAAAAGATTTGAACGAAAAATACCAATTTTTAGAAAAGTTATTAGCGAATTTATAGTTGAATTTGTGTGATTGTATTGATTGACCACTATACCTCGGTTTAGGTATATAGTGATTTTTTCTGATTCTGTCTGTTTTATGAAGCAAATTAGTGTGCAGATGGTGGTTTCTACACAAGACGGACCTAATAAAAGCAAAAAGAGCGAGATAAATGAAGATTTGAAAAATTTTAAAAATTTTAGGAAATTACGAGTATAGGAAAACGAATTTTGTGGAAATAAATATTTTAGCGACAGAAATTTTCTATAAAAACTATAGATAAATACGGGGGCCGGATAAATACACTATTTAAAAAGAAAATTTAAACGGAAAAGGCCAATTTTCAGCCGAGCTATGGATGAATACGTGTTTTTATTGTTGAATTTAAGTAAGAAATAGACTGAAAATATGATAATTAAATATATAAAGTTACGAATTTACTGAGAAAACTATATAAGATTACGGGGGGCAGTTAGTTACACTATTTAAATAGAAAATTTAAGAGGAGAAGGCCAATTTTCAGCCGAGCTATGGACGAATACGTGTTTTTATTGTTGGATTTAAGTAAGAAATAGACTGAAAATATGAAAATTAAATATATAAAGTTACGAATTTACTGAGAAAACTATATAAGATTACGGGGGGCAGTTAGTTACACTATTTAAATAGAAAATTTAAGAGGAGAAGGCCAATTTTCAGCCGAGCTATGGACGAATACGTGTTTTTATTGTTGGATTTAAGTAAGAAATAGACTGAAAATATGAAAATTAAATATATAAAGTTACGAATTTACTGAGAAAACTATAAAGAAATGTGGGGAGCAATTAACTACACAATTTAAAAAAGATTTGAACGAAAAATACCAATTTTTAGAAAAGTTATTAGCGAATTTATAGTTGAATTTGTGTGATTGTATTGATTGACCACTATACCTCGGTTTAGGTATATAGTGATTTTTTCTGATTCTGTCTGTTTTATGAAGCAAATTAGTGTGCAGATGGTGGTTTCTACACAAGACGGACCTAATAAAAGCAAAAAGAGCGAGATAAATGAAGATTTGAAAAATTTTAAAAATTTTAGGAAATTACGAGTATAGGAAAACGAATTTTGTGGAAATAAATATTTTAGCGACAGAAATTTTCTATAAAAACTATAGATAAATACGGGGGCCGGATAAATACACTATTTAAAAAGAAAATTTAAACGGAAAAGGCCAATTTTCAGCCGAGCTATGGATGAATACGTGTTTTTATTGTTGAATTTAAGTAAGAAATAGACTGAAAATATGAAAATTAAATATATAAAGTTACGAATTTACTGAGAAAACTATATAAGATTACGGGGGGCAGTTAGTTACACTATTTAAATAGAAAATTTAAGAGGAGAAGGCCAATTTTCAGCCGAGCTATGGACGAATACGTGTTTTTATTGTTGGATTTAAGTAAGAAATAGACTGAAAATATGAAAATTAAATATATAAAGTTACGAATTTACTGAGAAAACTATAAAGAAATGTGGGGAGCAATTAACTACACAATTTAAAAAAGATTTGAACGAAAAATACCAATTTTTAGAAAAGTTATTAGCGAATTTATAGTTGAATTTGTGTGATTGTATTGATTGACCACTATACCTCGGTTTAGGTATATAGTGATTTTTTCTGATTCTGTCTGTTTTATGAAGCAAATTAGTGTGCAGATGGTGGTTTCTACACAAGACGGACCTAATAAAAGCAAAAAGAGCGAGATAAATGAAGATTTGAAAAATTTTAAAAATTTTAGGAAATTACGAGTATAGGAAAACGAATTTTGTGGAAATAAATATTTTAGCGACAGAAATTTTCTATAAAAACTATAGATAAATACGGGGGCCGGATAAATACACTATTTAAAAAGAAAATTTAAACGGAAAAGGCCAATTTTCAGCCGAGCTATGGATGAATACGTGTTTTTATTGTTGAATTTAAGTAAGAAATAGACTGAAAATATGAAAATTAAATATATAAAGTTACGAATTTACTGAGAAAACTATATAAGATTACGGGGGGCAGTTAGTTACACTATTTAAATAGAAAATTTAAGAGGAGAAGGCCAATTTTCAGCCGAGCTATGGACGAATACGTGTTTTTATTGTTGGATTTAAGTAAGAAATAGACTGAAAATATGAAAATTAAATATATAAAGTTACGAATTTACTGAGAAAACTATATAAGATTACGGGGGGCAGTTAGTTACACTATTTAAATAGAAAATTTAAGAGGAGAAGGCCAATTTTCAGCCGAGCTATGGACGAATACGTGTTTTTATTGTTGGATTTAAGTAAGAAATAGACTGAAAATATGAAAATTAAATATATAAAGTTACGAATTTACTGAGAAAACTATAAAGAAATGTGGGGAGCAATTAACTACACAATTTAAAAAAGATTTGAACGAAAAATACCAATTTTTAGAAAAGTTATTAGCGAATTTATAGTTGAATTTGTGTGATTGTATTGATTGACCACTATACCTCGGTTTAGGTATATAGTGATTTTTTCTGATTCTGTCTGTTTTATGAAGCAAATTAGTGTGCAGATGGTGGTTTCTACACAAGACGGACCTAATAAAAGCAAAAAGAGCGAGATAAATGAAGATTTGAAAAATTTTAAAAATTTTAGGAAATTACGAGTATAGGAAAACGAATTTTGTGGAAATAAATATTTTAGCGACAGAAATTTTCTATAAAAACTATAGATAAATACGGGGGCCGGATAAATACACTATTTAAAAAGAAAATTTAAACGGAAAAGGCCAATTTTCAGCCGAGCTATGGATGAATACGTGTTTTTATTGTTGAATTTAAGTAAGAAATAGACTGAAAATATGAAAATTAAATATATAAAGTTACGAATTTACTGAGAAAACTATATAAGATTACGGGGGGCAGTTAGTTACACTATTTAAATAGAAAATTTAAGAGGAGAAGGCCAATTTTCAGCTGAGCTATGGACGAATACGTGTTTTTATTGTTGGATTTAAGTAAGAAATAGACTGAAAATATGAAAATTGAATATATAAAGTTACGAATTTACTGAGAAAACTATAAAGAAATGTGGGGAGCAATTAACTACACAATTTAAAAAAGATTTGAACGAAAAATACCAATTTTTAGAAAAGTTATTAGCGAATTTATAGTTGAATTTGTGTGATTGTATTGATTGACCACTATACCTCGGTTTAGGTATATAGTGATTTTTTCTGATTCTGTCTGTTTTATGAAGCAAATTAGTGTGCAGATGGTGGTTTCTACACAAGACGGACCTAATAAAAGCAAAAAGAGCGAGATAAATGAAGATTTGAAAAATTTTAAAAATTTTAGGAAATTACGAGTATAGGAAAACGAATTTTGTGGAAATAAATATTTTAGCGACAGAAATTTTCTATAAAAACTATAGATAAATACGGGGGCCGGATAAATACACTATTTAAAAAGAAAATTTAAACGGAAAAGGCCAATTTTCAGCCGAGCTATGGATGAATACGTGTTTTTATTGTTGAATTTAAGTAAGAAATAGACTGAAAATATGAAAATTAAATATATAAAGTTACGAATTTACTGAGAAAACTATATAAGATTACGGGGGGCAGTTAGTTACACTATTTAAATAGAAAATTTAAGAGGAGAAGGCCAATTTTCAGCCGAGCTATGGACGAATACGTGTTTTTATTGTTGGATTTAAGTAAGAAATAGACTGAAAATATGAAAATTAAATATATAAAGTTACGAATTTACTGAGAAAACTATAAAGAAATGTGGGGAGCAATTAACTACACAATTTAAAAAAGATTTGAACGAAAAATACCAATTTTTAGAAAAGTTATTAGCGAATTTATAGTTGAATTTGTGTGATTGTATTGATTGACCACTATACCTCGGTTTAGGTATATAGTGATTTTTTCTGATTCTGTCTGTTTTATGAAGCAAATTAGTGTGCAGATGGTGGTTTCTACACAAGACGGACCTAATAAAAGCAAAAAGAGCGAGATAAATGAAGATTTGAAAAATTTTAAAAATTTTAGGAAATTACGAGTATAGGAAAACGAATTTTGTGGAAATAAATATTTTAGCGACAGAAATTTTCTATAAAAACTATAGATAAATACGGGGGCCGGATAAATACACTATTTAAAAAGAAAATTTAAACGGAAAAGGCCAATTTTCAGCCGAGCTATGGATGAATACGTGTTTTTATTGTTGAATTTAAGTAAGAAATAGACTGAAAATATGAAAATTAAATATATAAAGTTACGAATTTACTGAGAAAACTATATAAGATTACGGGGGGCAGTTAGTTACACTATTTAAATAGAAAATTTAAGAGGAGAAGGCCAATTTTCAGCCGAGCTATGGACGAATACGTGTTTTTATTGTTGGATTTAAGTAAGAAATAGACTGAAAATATGAAAATTAAATATATAAAGTTACGAATTTACTGAGAAAACTATATAAGATTACGGGGGGCAGTTAGTTACACTATTTAAATAGAAAATTTAAGAGGAGAAGGCCAATTTTCAGCCGAGCTATGGACGAATACGTGTTTTTATTGTTGGATTTAAGTAAGAAATAGACTGAAAATATGAAAATTAAATATATAAAGTTACGAATTTACTGAGAAAACTATAAAGAAATGTGGGGAGCAATTAACTACACAATTTAAAAAAGATTTGAACGAAAAATACCAATTTTTAGAAAAGTTATTAGCGAATTTATAGTTGAATTTGTGTGATTGTATTGATTGACCACTATACCTCGGTTTAGGTATATAGTGATTTTTTCTGATTCTGTCTGTTTTATGAAGCAAATTAGTGTGCAGATGGTGGTTTCTACACAAGACGGACCTAATAAAAGCAAAAAGAGCGAGATAAATGAAGATTTGAAAAATTTTAAAAATTTTAGGAAATTACGAGTATAGGAAAACGAATTTTGTGGAAATAAATATTTTAGCGACAGAAATTTTCTATAAAAACTATAGATAAATACGGGGGCCGGATAAATACACTATTTAAAAAGAAAATTTAAACGGAAAAGGCCAATTTTCAGCCGAGCTATGGATGAATACGTGTTTTTATTGTTGAATTTAAGTAAGAAATAGACTGAAAATATGAAAATTAAATATATAAAGTTACGAATTTACTGAGAAAACTATATAAGATTACGGGGGGCAGTTAGTTACACTATTTAAATAGAAAATTTAAGAGGAGAAGGCCAATTTTCAGCCGAGCTATGGACGAATACGTGTTTTTATTGTTGGATTTAAGTAAGAAATAGACTGAAAATATGAAAATTAAATATATAAAGTTACGAATTTACTGAGAAAACTATAAAGAAATGTGGGGAGCAATTAACTACACAATTTAAAAAAGATTTGAACGAAAAATACCAATTTTTAGAAAAGTTATTAGCGAATTTATAGTTGAATTTGTGTGATTGTATTGATTGACCACTATACCTCGGTTTAGGTATATAGTGATTTTTTCTGATTCTGTCTGTTTTATGAAGCAAATTAGTGTGCAGATGGTGGTTTCTACACAAGACGGACCTAATAAAAGCAAAAAGAGCGAGATAAATGAAGATTTGAAAAATTTTAAAAATTTTAGGAAATTACGAGTATAGGAAAACGAATTTTGTGGAAATAAATATTTTAGCGACAGAAATTTTCTATAAAAACTATAGATAAATACGGGGGCCGGATAAATACACTATTTAAAAAGAAAATTTAAACGGAAAAGGCCAATTTTCAGCCGAGCTATGGATGAATACGTGTTTTTATTGTTGAATTTAAGTAAGAAATAGACTGAAAATATGAAAATTAAATATATAAAGTTACGAATTTACTGAGAAAACTATAAAGAAATGTGGGGAGCAATTAACTACACAATTTAAAAAAGATTTGAACGAAAAATACCAATTTTTAGAAAAGTTATTAGCGAATTTATAGTTGAATTTGTGTGATTGTATTGATTGACCACTATACCTCGGTTTAGGTATATAGTGATTTTTTCTGATTCTGTCTGTTTTATGAAGCAAATTAGTGTGCAGATGGTGGTTTCTACACAAGACGGACCTAATAAAAGCAAAAAGAGCGAGATAAATGAAGATTTGAAAAATTTTAAAAATTTTAGGAAATTACGAGTATAGGAAAACGAATTTTGTGGAAATAAATATTTTAGCGACAGAAATTTTCTATAAAAACTATAGATAAATACGGGGGCCGGATAAATACACTATTTAAAAAGAAAATTTAAACGGAAAAGGCCAATTTTCAGCCGAGCTATGGATGAATACGTGTTTTTATTGTTGAATTTAAGTAAGAAATAGACTGAAAATATGAAAATTAAATATATAAAGTTACGAATTTACTGAGAAAACTATATAAGATTACGGGGGGCAGTTAGTTACACTATTTAAATAGAAAATTTAAGAGGAGAAGGCCAATTTCCAGCCGAGCTATGGACGAATACGTGTTTTTATTGTTGGATTTAAGTAAGAAATAGACTGAAAATATGAAAATTAAATATATAAAGTTACGAATTTACTGAGAAAACTATATAAGATTACGGGGGGCAGTTAGTTACACTATTTAAATAGAAAATTTAAGAGGAGAAGGCCAATTTTCAGCCGAACTATGGACGAATACGTGTTTTTATTGTTGGATTTAAGTAAGAAATAGACTGAAAATATGAAAATTAAATATATAAAGTTACGAATTTACTGAGAAAACTATAAAGAAATGTGGGGAGCAATTAACTACACAATTTAAAAAAGATTTGAACGAAAAATACCAATTTTTAGAAAAGTTATTAGCGAATTTATAGTTGAATTTGTGTGATTGTATTGATTGACCACTATACCTCGGTTTAGGTATATAGTGATTTTTTCTGATTCTGTCTGTTTTATGAAGCAAATTAGTGTGCAGATGGTGGTTTCTACACAAGACGGACCTAATAAAAGCAAAAAGAGCGAGATAAATGAAGATTTGAAAAATTTTAAAAATTTTAGGAAATTACGAGTATAGGAAAACGAATTTTGTGGAAATAAATATTTTAGCGACAGAAATTTTCTATAAAAACTATAGATAAATACGGGGGCCGGATAAATACACTATTTAAAAAGAAAATTTAAACGGAAAAGGCCAATTTTCAGCCGAGCTATGGATGAATACGTGTTTTTATTGTTGAATTTAAGTAAGAAATAGACTGAAAATATGAAAATTAAATATATAAAGTTACGAATTTACTGAGAAAACTATATAAGATTACGGGGGGCAGTTAGTTACACTATTTAAATAGAAAATTTAAGAGGAGAAGGCCAATTTCCAGCCGAGCTATGGACGAATACGTGTTTTTATTGTTGGATTTAAGTAAGAAATAGACTGAAAATATGAAAATTAAATATATAAAGTTACGAATTTACTGAGAAAACTATATAAGATTACGGGGGGCAGTTAGTTACACTATTTAAATAGAAAATTTAAGAGGAGAAGGCCAATTTTCAGCCGAACTATGGACGAATACGTGTTTTTATTGTTGGATTTAAGTAAGAAATAGACTGAAAATATGAAAATTAAATATATAAAGTTACGAATTTACTGAGAAAACTATAAAGAAATGTGGGGAGCAATTAACTACACAATTTAAAAAAGATTTGAACGAAAAATACCAATTTTTAGAAAAGTTATTAGCGAATTTATAGTTGAATTTGTGTGATTGTATTGATTGACCACTATACCTCGGTTTAGGTATATAGTGATTTTTTCTGATTCTGTCTGTTTTATGAAGCAAATTAGTGTGCAGATGGTGGTTTCTACACAAGACGGACCTAATAAAAGCAAAAAGAGCGAGATAAATGAAGATTTGAAAAATTTTAAAAATTTTAGGAAATTACGAGTATAGGAAAACGAATTTTGTGGAAATAAATATTTTAGCGACAGAAATTTTCTATAAAAACTATAGATAAATACGGGGGCCGGATAAATACACTATTTAAAAAGAAAATTTAAACGGAAAAGGCCAATTTTCAGCCGAGCTATGGATGAATACGTGTTTTTATTGTTGAATTTAAGTAAGAAATAGACTGAAAATATGAAAATTAAATATATAAAGTTACGAATTTACTGAGAAAACTATATAAGATTACGGGGGGCAGTTAGTTACACTATTTAAATAGAAAATTTAAGAGGAGAAGGCCAATTTTCAGCCGAGCTATGGACGAATACGTGTTTTTATTGTTGGATTTAAGTAAGAAATAGACTGAAAATATGAAAATTAAATATATAAAGTTACGAATTTACTGAGAAAACTATATAAGATTACGGGGGGCAGTTAGTTACACTATTTAAATAGAAAATTTAAGAGGAGAAGGCCAATTTTCAGCCGAGCTATGGACGAATACGTGTTTTTATTGTTGGATTTAAGTAAGAAATAGACTGAAAATATGAAAATTAAATATATAAAGTTACGAATTTACTGAGAAAACTATAAAGAAATGTGGGGAGCAATTAACTACACAATTTAAAAAAGATTTGAACGAAAAATACCAATTTTTAGAAAAGTTATTAGCGAATTTATAGTTGAATTTGTGTGATTGTATTGATTGACCACTATACCTCGGTTTAGGTATATAGTGATTTTTTCTGATTCTGTCTGTTTTATGAAGCAAATTAGTGTGCAGATGGTGGTTTCTACACAAGACGGACCTAATAAAAGCAAAAAGAGCGAGATAAATGAAGATTTGAAAAATTTTAAAAATTTTAGGAAATTACGAGTATAGGAAAACGAATTTTGTGGAAATAAATATTTTAGCGACAGAAATTTTCTATAAAAACTATAGATAAATACGGGGGCCGGATAAATACACTATTTAAAAAGAAAATTTAAACGGAAAAGGCCAATTTTCAGCCGAGCTATGGATGAATACGTGTTTTTATTGTTGAATTTAAGTAAGAAATAGACTGAAAATATGAAAATTAAATATATAAAGTTACGAATTTACTGAGAAAACTATATAAGATTACGGGGGGCAGTTAGTTACACTATTTAAATAGAAAATTTAAGAGGAGAAGGCCAATTTTCAGCCGAGCTATGGACGAATACGTGTTTTTATTGTTGGATTTAAGTAAGAAATAGACTGAAAATATGAAAATTAAATATATAAAGTTACGAATTTACTGAGAAAACTATAAAGAAATGTGGGGAGCAATTAACTACACAATTTAAAAAAGATTTGAACGAAAAATACCAATTTTTAGAAAAGTTATTAGCGAATTTATAGTTGAATTTGTGTGATTGTATTGATTGACCACTATACCTCGGTTTAGGTATATAGTGATTTTTTCTGATTCTGTCTGTTTTATGAAGCAAATTAGTGTGCAGATGGTGGTTTCTACACAAGACGGACCTAATAAAAGCAAAAAGAGCGAGATAAATGAAGATTTGAAAAATTTTAAAAATTTTAGGAAATTACGAGTATAGGAAAACGAATTTTGTGGAAATAAATATTTTAGCGACAGAAATTTTCTATAAAAACTATAGATAAATACGGGGGCCGGATAAATACACTATTTAAAAAGAAAATTTAAACGGAAAAGGCCAATTTTCAGCCGAGCTATGGATGAATACGTGTTTTTATTGTTGAATTTAAGTAAGAAATAGACTGAAAATATGAAAATTAAATATATAAAGTTACGAATTTACTGAGAAAACTATATAAGATTACGGGGGGCAGTTAGTTACACTATTTAAATAGAAAATTTAAGAGGAGAAGGCCAATTTTCAGCCGAGCTATGGACGAATACGTGTTTTTATTGTTGGATTTAAGTAAGAAATAGACTGAAAATATGAAAATTAAATATATAAAGTTACGAATTTACTGAGAAAACTATATAAGATTACGGGGGGCAGTTAGTTACACTATTTAAATAGAAAATTTAAGAGGAGAAGGCCAATTTTCAGCCGAGCTATGGACGAATACGTGTTTTTATTGTTGGATTTAAGTAAGAAATAGACTGAAAATATGAAAATTAAATATATAAAGTTACGAATTTACTGAGAAAACTATAAAGAAATGTGGGGAGCAATTAACTACACAATTTAAAAAAGATTTGAACGAAAAATACCAATTTTTAGAAAAGTTATTAGCGAATTTATAGTTGAATTTGTGTGATTGTATTGATTGACCACTATACCTCGGTTTAGGTATATAGTGATTTTTTCTGATTCTGTCTGTTTTATGAAGCAAATTAGTGTGCAGATGGTGGTTTCTACACAAGACGGACCTAATAAAAGCAAAAAGAGCGAGATAAATGAAGATTTGAAAAATTTTAAAAATTTTAGGAAATTACGAGTATAGGAAAACGAATTTTGTGGAAATAAATATTTTAGCGACAGAAATTTTCTATAAAAACTATAGATAAATACGGGGGCCGGATAAATACACTATTTAAAAAGAAAATTTAAACGGAAAAGGCCAATTTTCAGCCGAGCTATGGATGAATACGTGTTTTTATTGTTGAATTTAAGTAAGAAATAGACTGAAAATATGAAAATTAAATATATAAAGTTACGAATTTACTGAGAAAACTATATAAGATTACGGGGGGCAGTTAGTTACACTATTTAAATAGAAAATTTAAGAGGAGAAGGCCAATTTTCAGCCGAGCTATGGACGAATACGTGTTTTTATTGTTGGATTTAAGTAAGAAATAGACTGAAAATATGAAAATTAAATATATAAAGTTACGAATTTACTGAGAAAACTATATAAGATTACGGGGGGCAGTTAGTTACACTATTTAAATAGAAAATTTAAGAGGAGAAGGCCAATTTTCAGCCGAGCTATGGACGAATACGTGTTTTTATTGTTGGATTTAAGTAAGAAATAGACTGAAAATATGAAAATTAAATATATAAAGTTACGAATTTACTGAGAAAACTATATAAGATTACGGGGGGCAGTTAGTTACACTATTTAAATAGAAAATTTAAGAGGAGAAGGCCAATTTTCAGCCGAGCTATGGACGAATACGTGTTTTTATTGTTGGATTTAAGTAAGAAATAGACTGAAAATATGAAAATTAAATATATAAAGTTACGAATTTACTGAGAAAACTATAAAGAAATGTGGGGAGCAATTAACTACACAATTTAAAAAAGATTTGAACGAAAAATACCAATTTTTAGAAAAGTTATTAGCGAATTTATAGTTGAATTTGTGTGATTGTATTGATTGACCACTATACCTCGGTTTAGGTATATAGTGATTTTTTCTGATTCTGTCTGTTTTATGAAGCAAATTAGTGTGCAGATGGTGGTTTCTACACAAGACGGACCTAATAAAAGCAAAAAGAGCGAGATAAATGAAGATTTGAAAAATTTTAAAAATTTTAGGAAATTACGAGTATAGGAAAACGAATTTTGTGGAAATAAATATTTTAGCGACAGAAATTTTCTATAAAAACTATAGATAAATACGGGGGCCGGATAAATACACTATTTAAAAAGAAAATTTAAACGGAAAAGGCCAATTTTCAGCCGAGCTATGGATGAATACGTGTTTTTATTGTTGAATTTAAGTAAGAAATAGACTGAAAATATGAAAATTAAATATATAAAGTTACGAATTTACTGAGAAAACTATATAAGATTACGGGGGGCAGTTAGTTACACTATTTAAATAGAAAATTTAAGAGGAGAAGGCCAATTTTCAGCCGAGCTATGGACGAATACGTGTTTTTATTGTTGGATTTAAGTAAGAAATAGACTGAAAATATGAAAATTAAATATATAAAGTTACGAATTTACTGAGAAAACTATATAAGATTACGGGGGGCAGTTAGTTACACTATTTAAATAGAAAATTTAAGAGGAGAAGGCCAATTTTCAGCCGAGCTATGGACGAATACGTGTTTTTATTGTTGGATTTAAGTAAGAAATAGACTGAAAATATGAAAATTAAATATATAAAGTTACGAATTTACTGAGAAAACTATAAAGAAATGTGGGGAGCAATTAACTACACAATTTAAAAAAGATTTGAACGAAAAATACCAATTTTTAGAAAAGTTATTAGCGAATTTATAGTTGAATTTGTGTGATTGTATTGATTGACCACTATACCTCGGTTTAGGTATATAGTGATTTTTTCTGATTCTGTCTGTTTTATGAAGCAAATTAGTGTGCAGATGGTGGTTTCTACACAAGACGGACCTAATAAAAGCAAAAAGAGCGAGATAAATGAAGATTTGAAAAATTTTAAAAATTTTAGGAAATTACGAGTATAGGAAAACGAATTTTGTGGAAATAAATATTTTAGCGACAGAAATTTTCTATAAAAACTATAGATAAATACGGGGGCCGGATAAATACACTATTTAAAAAGAAAATTTAAACGGAAAAGGCCAATTTTCAGCCGAGCTATGGATGAATACGTGTTTTTATTGTTGAATTTAAGTAAGAAATAGACTGAAAATATGAAAATTAAATATATAAAGTTACGAATTTACTGAGAAAACTATATAAGATTACGGGGGGCAGTTAGTTACACTATTTAAATAGAAAATTTAAGAGGAGAAGGCCAATTTTCAGCCGAGCTATGGACGAATACGTGTTTTTATTGTTGGATTTAAGTAAGAAATAGACTGAAAATATGAAAATTAAATATATAAAGTTACGAATTTACTGAGAAAACTATAAAGAAATGTGGGGAGCAATTAACTACACAATTTAAAAAAGATTTGAACGAAAAATACCAATTTTTAGAAAAGTTATTAGCGAATTTATAGTTGAATTTGTGTGATTGTATTGATTGACCACTATACCTCGGTTTAGGTATATAGTGATTTTTTCTGATTCTGTCTGTTTTATGAAGCAAATTAGTGTGCAGATGGTGGTTTCTACACAAGACGGACCTAATAAAAGCAAAAAGAGCGAGATAAATGAAGATTTGAAAAATTTTAAAAATTTTAGGAAATTACGAGTATAGGAAAACGAATTTTGTGGAAATAAATATTTTAGCGACAGAAATTTTCTATAAAAACTATAGATAAATACGGGGGCCGGATAAATACACTATTTAAAAAGAAAATTTAAACGGAAAAGGCCAATTTTCAGCCGAGCTATGGATGAATACGTGTTTTTATTGTTGAATTTAAGTAAGAAATAGACTGAAAATATGAAAATTAAATATATAAAGTTACGAATTTACTGAGAAAACTATATAAGATTACGGGGGGCAGTTAGTTACACTATTTAAATAGAAAATTTAAGAGGAGAAGGCCAATTTTCAGCCGAGCTATGGACGAATACGTGTTTTTATTGTTGGATTTAAGTAAGAAATAGACTGAAAATATGAAAATTAAATATATAAAGTTACGAATTTACTGAGAAAACTATAAAGAAATGTGGGGAGCAATTAACTACACAATTTAAAAAAGATTTGAACGAAAAATACCAATTTTTAGAAAAGTTATTAGCGAATTTATAGTTGAATTTGTGTGATTGTATTGATTGACCACTATACCTCGGTTTAGGTATATAGTGATTTTTTCTGATTCTGTCTGTTTTATGAAGCAAATTAGTGTGCAGATGGTGGTTTCTACACAAGACGGACCTAATAAAAGCAAAAAGAGCGAGATAAATGAAGATTTGAAAAATTTTAAAAATTTTAGGAAATTACGAGTATAGGAAAACGAATTTTGTGGAAATAAATATTTTAGCGACAGAAATTTTCTATAAAAACTATAGATAAATACGGGGGCCGGATAAATACACTATTTAAAAAGAAAATTTAAACGGAAAAGGCCAATTTTCAGCCGAGCTATGGATGAATACGTGTTTTTATTGTTGAATTTAAGTAAGAAATAGACTGAAAATATGAAAATTAAATATATAAAGTTACGAATTTACTGAGAAAACTATATAAGATTACGGGGGGCAGTTAGTTACACTATTTAAATAGAAAATTTAAGAGGAGAAGGCCAATTTTCAGCCGAGCTATGGACGAATACGTGTTTTTATTGTTGGATTTAAGTAAGAAATAGACTGAAAATATGAAAATTAAATATATAAAGTTACGAATTTACTGAGAAAACTATATAAGATTACGGGGGGCAGTTAGTTACACTATTTAAATAGAAAATTTAAGAGGAGAAGGCCAATTTTCAGCCGAGCTATGGACGAATACGTGTTTTTATTGTTGGATTTAAGTAAGAAATAGACTGAAAATATGAAAATTAAATATATAAAGTTACGAATTTACTGAGAAAACTATAAAGAAATGTGGGGAGCAATTAACTACACAATTTAAAAAAGATTTGAACGAAAAATACCAATTTTTAGAAAAGTTATTAGCGAATTTATAGTTGAATTTGTGTGATTGTATTGATTGACCACTATACCTCGGTTTAGGTATATAGTGATTTTTTCTGATTCTGTCTGTTTTATGAAGCAAATTAGTGTGCAGATGGTGGTTTCTACACAAGACGGACCTAATAAAAGCAAAAAGAGCGAGATAAATGAAGATTTGAAAAATTTTAAAAATTTTAGGAAATTACGAGTATAGGAAAACGAATTTTGTGGAAATAAATATTTTAGCGACAGAAATTTTCTATAAAAACTATAGATAAATACGGGGGCCGGATAAATACACTATTTAAAAAGAAAATTTAAACGGAAAAGGCCAATTTTCAGCCGAGCTATGGATGAATACGTGTTTTTATTGTTGAAATTAAGTAAGAAATAGACTGAAAATATGAAAATTAAATATATAAAGTTACGAATTTACTGAGAAAACTATATAAGATTACGGGGGGCAGTTAGTTACACTATTTAAATAGAAAATTTAAGAGGAGAAGGCCAATTTTCAGCCGAGCTATGGACGAATACGTGTTTTTATTGTTGGATTTAAGTAAGAAATAGACTGAAAATATGAAAATTAAATATATAAAGTTACGAATTTACTGAGAAAACTATAAAGAAATGTGGGGAGCAATTAACTACACAATTTAAAAAAGATTTGAACGAAAAATACCAATTTTTAGAAAAGTTATTAGCGAATTTATAGTTGAATTTGTGTGATTGTATTGATTGACCACTATACCTCGGTTTAGGTATATAGTGTTTTTTTCTGATTCTGTCTGTTTTATGAAGCAAATTAGTGTGCAGATGGTGGTTTCTACACAAGACGGACCTAATAAAAGCAAAAAGAGCGAGATAAATGAAGATTTGAAAAATTTTAAAAATTTTAGGAAATTACGAGTATAGGAAAACGAATTTTGTGGAAATAAATATTTTAGCGACAGAAATTTTCTATAAAAACTATAGATAAATACGGGGGCCGGATAAATACACTATTTAAAAAGAAAATTTAAACGGAAAAGGCCAATTTTCAGCCGAGCTATGGATGAATACGTGTTTTTATTGTTGAATTTAAGTAAGAAATAGACTGAAAATATGAAAATTAAATATATAAAGTTACGAATTTACTGAGAAAACTATATAAGATTACGGGGGGCAGTTAGTTACACTATTTAAATAGAAAATTTAAGAGGAGAAGGCCAATTTCCAGCCGAGCTATGGACGAATACGTGTTTTTATTGTTGGATTTAAGTAAGAAATAGACTGAAAATATGAAAATTAAATATATAAAGTTACGAATTTACTGAGAAAACTATATAAGATTACGGGGGGCAGTTAGTTACACTATTTAAATAGAAAATTTAAGAGGAGAAGGCCAATTTTCAGCCGAACTATGGACGAATACGTGTTTTTATTGTTGGATTTAAGTAAGAAATAGACTGAAAATATGAAAATTAAATATATAAAGTTACGAATTTACTGAGAAAACTATAAAGAAATGTGGGGAGCAATTAACTACACAATTTAAAAAAGATTTGAACGAAAAATACCAATTTTTAGAAAAGTTATTAGCGAATTTATAGTTGAATTTGTGTGATTGTATTGATTGACCACTATACCTCGGTTTAGGTATATAGTGATTTTTTCTGATTCTGTCTGTTTTATGAAGCAAATTAGTGTGCAGATGGTGGTTTCTACACAAGACGGACCTAATAAAAGCAAAAAGAGCGAGATAAATGAAGATTTGAAAAATTTTAAAAATTTTAGGAAATTACGAGTATAGGAAAACGAATTTTGTGGAAATAAATATTTTAGCGACAGAAATTTTCTATAAAAACTATAGATAAATACGGGGGCCGGATAAATACACTATTTAAAAAGAAAATTTAAACGGAAAAGGCCAATTTTCAGCCGAGCTATGGATGAATACGTGTTTTTATTGTTGAATTTAAGTAAGAAATAGACTGAAAATATGAAAATTAAATATATAAAGTTACGAATTTACTGAGAAAACTATATAAGATTACGGGGGGCAGTTAGTTACACTATTTAAATAGAAAATTTAAGAGGAGAAGGCCAATTTCCAGCCGAGCTATGGACGAATACGTGTTTTTATTGTTGGATTTAAGTAAGAAATAGACTGAAAATATGAAAATTAAATATATAAAGTTACGAATTTACTGAGAAAACTATATAAGATTACGGGGGGCAGTTAGTTACACTATTTAAATAGAAAATTTAAGAGGAGAAGGCCAATTTTCAGCCGAACTATGGACGAATACGTGTTTTTATTGTTGGATTTAAGTAAGAAATAGACTGAAAATATGAAAATTAAATATATAAAGTTACGAATTTACTGAGAAAACTATAAAGAAATGTGGGGAGCAATTAACTACACAATTTAAAAAAGATTTGAACGAAAAATACCAATTTTTAGAAAAGTTATTAGCGAATTTATAGTTGAATTTGTGTGATTGTATTGATTGACCACTATACCTCGGTTTAGGTATATAGTGATTTTTTCTGATTCTGTCTGTTTTATGAAGCAAATTAGTGTGCAGATGGTGGTTTCTACACAAGACGGACCTAATAAAAGCAAAAAGAGCGAGATAAATGAAGATTTGAAAAATTTTAAAAATTTTAGGAAATTACGAGTATAGGAAAACGAATTTTGTGGAAATAAATATTTTAGCGACAGAAATTTTCTATAAAAACTATAGATAAATACGGGGGCCGGATAAATACACTATTTAAAAAGAAAATTTAAACGGAAAAGGCCAATTTTCAGCCGAGCTATGGATGAATACGTGTTTTTATTGTTGAATTTAAGTAAGAAATAGACTGAAAATATGAAAATTAAATATATAAAGTTACGAATTTACTGAGAAAACTATATAAGATTACGGGGGGCAGTTAGTTACACTATTTAAATAGAAAATTTAAGAGGAGAAGGCCAATTTTCAGCCGAGCTATGGACGAATACGTGTTTTTATTGTTGGATTTAAGTAAGAAATAGACTGAAAATATGAAAATTAAATATATAAAGTTACGAATTTACTGAGAAAACTATATAAGATTACGGGGGGCAGTTAGTTACACTATTTAAATAGAAAATTTAAGAGGAGAAGGCCAATTTTCAGCCGAGCTATGGACGAATACGTGTTTTTATTGTTGGATTTAAGTAAGAAATAGACTGAAAATATGAAAATTAAATATATAAAGTTACGAATTTACTGAGAAAACTATAAAGAAATGTGGGGAGCAATTAACTACACAATTTAAAAAAGATTTGAACGAAAAATACCAATTTTTAGAAAAGTTATTAGCGAATTTATAGTTGAATTTGTGTGATTGTATTGATTGACCACTATACCTCGGTTTAGGTATATAGTGATTTTTTCTGATTCTGTCTGTTTTATGAAGCAAATTAGTGTGCAGATGGTGGTTTCTACACAAGACGGACCTAATAAAAGCAAAAAGAGCGAGATAAATGAAGATTTGAAAAATTTTAAAAATTTTAGGAAATTACGAGTATAGGAAAACGAATTTTGTGGAAATAAATATTTTAGCGACAGAAATTTTCTATAAAAACTATAGATAAATACGGGGGCCGGATAAATACACTATTTAAAAAGAAAATTTAAACGGAAAAGGCCAATTTTCAGCCGAGCTATGGATGAATACGTGTTTTTATTGTTGAATTTAAGTAAGAAATAGACTGAAAATATGAAAATTAAATATATAAAGTTACGAATTTACTGAGAAAACTATATAAGATTACGGGGGGCAGTTAGTTACACTATTTAAATAGAAAATTTAAGAGGAGAAGGCCAATTTTCAGCCGAGCTATGGACGAATACGTGTTTTTATTGTTGGATTTAAGTAAGAAATAGACTGAAAATATGAAAATTAAATATATAAAGTTACGAATTTACTGAGAAAACTATAAAGAAATGTGGGGAGCAATTAACTACACAATTTAAAAAAGATTTGAACGAAAAATACCAATTTTTAGAAAAGTTATTAGCGAATTTATAGTTGAATTTGTGTGATTGTATTGATTGACCACTATACCTCGGTTTAGGTATATAGTGATTTTTTCTGATTCTGTCTGTTTTATGAAGCAAATTAGTGTGCAGATGGTGGTTTCTACACAAGACGGACCTAATAAAAGCAAAAAGAGCGAGATAAATGAAGATTTGAAAAATTTTAAAAATTTTAGGAAATTACGAGTATAGGAAAACGAATTTTGTGGAAATAAATATTTTAGCGACAGAAATTTTCTATAAAAACTATAGATAAATACGGGGGCCGGATAAATACACTATTTAAAAAGAAAATTTAAACGGAAAAGGCCAATTTTCAGCCGAGCTATGGATGAATACGTGTTTTTATTGTTGAATTTAAGTAAGAAATAGACTGAAAATATGAAAATTAAATATATAAAGTTACGAATTTACTGAGAAAACTATATAAGATTACGGGGGGCAGTTAGTTACACTATTTAAATAGAAAATTTAAGAGGAGAAGGCCAATTTTCAGCCGAGCTATGGACGAATACGTGTTTTTATTGTTGGATTTAAGTAAGAAATAGACTGAAAATATGAAAATTAAATATATAAAGTTACGAATTTACTGAGAAAACTATATAAGATTACGGGGGGCAGTTAGTTACACTATTTAAATAGAAAATTTAAGAGGAGAAGGCCAATTTTCAGCCGAGCTATGGACGAATACGTGTTTTTATTGTTGGATTTAAGTAAGAAATAGACTGAAAATATGAAAATTAAATATATAAAGTTACGAATTTACTGAGAAAACTATAAAGAAATGTGGGGAGCAATTAACTACACAATTTAAAAAAGATTTGAACGAAAAATACCAATTTTTAGAAAAGTTATTAGCGAATTTATAGTTGAATTTGTGTGATTGTATTGATTGACCACTATACCTCGGTTTAGGTATATAGTGATTTTTTCTGATTCTGTCTGTTTTATGAAGCAAATTAGTGTGCAGATGGTGGTTTCTACACAAGACGGACCTAATAAAAGCAAAAAGAGCGAGATAAATGAAGATTTGAAAAATTTTAAAAATTTTAGGAAATTACGAGTATAGGAAAACGAATTTTGTGGAAATAAATATTTTAGCGACAGAAATTTTCTATAAAAACTATAGATAAATACGGGGGCCGGATAAATACACTATTTAAAAAGAAAATTTAAACGGAAAAGGCCAATTTTCAGCCGAGCTATGGATGAATACGTGTTTTTATTGTTGAATTTAAGTAAGAAATAGACTGAAAATATGAAAATTAAATATATAAAGTTACGAATTTACTGAGAAAACTATATAAGATTACGGGGGGCAGTTAGTTACACTATTTAAATAGAAAATTTAAGAGGAGAAGGCCAATTTTCAGCCGAGCTATGGACGAATACGTGTTTTTATTGTTGGATTTAAGTAAGAAATAGACTGAAAATATGAAAATTAAATATATAAAGTTACGAATTTACTGAGAAAACTATATAAGATTACGGGGGGCAGTTAGTTACACTATTTAAATAGAAAATTTAAGAGGAGAAGGCCAATTTTCAGCCGAGCTATGGACGAATACGTGTTTTTATTGTTGGATTTAAGTAAGAAATAGACTGAAAATATGAAAATTAAATATATAAAGTTACGAATTTACTGAGAAAACTATATAAGATTACGGGGGGCAGTTAGTTACACTATTTAAATAGAAAATTTAAGAGGAGAAGGCCAATTTTCAGCCGAGCTATGGACGAATACGTGTTTTTATTGTTGGATTTAAGTAAGAAATAGACTGAAAATATGAAAATTAAATATATAAAGTTACGAATTTACTGAGAAAACTATAAAGAAATGTGGGGAGCAATTAACTACACAATTTAAAAAAGATTTGAACGAAAAATACCAATTTTTAGAAAAGTTATTAGCGAATTTATAGTTGAATTTGTGTGATTGTATTGATTGACCACTATACCTCGGTTTAGGTATATAGTGATTTTTTCTGATTCTGTCTGTTTTATGAAGCAAATTAGTGTGCAGATGGTGGTTTCTACACAAGACGGACCTAATAAAAGCAAAAAGAGCGAGATAAATGAAGATTTGAAAAATTTTAAAAATTTTAGGAAATTACGAGTATAGGAAAACGAATTTTGTGGAAATAAATATTTTAGCGACAGAAATTTTCTATAAAAACTATAGATAAATACGGGGGCCGGATAAATACACTATTTAAAAAGAAAATTTAAACGGAAAAGGCCAATTTTCAGCCGAGCTATGGATGAATACGTGTTTTTATTGTTGAATTTAAGTAAGAAATAGACTGAAAATATGAAAATTAAATATATAAAGTTACGAATTTACTGAGAAAACTATATAAGATTACGGGGGGCAGTTAGTTACACTATTTAAATAGAAAATTTAAGAGGAGAAGGCCAATTTTCAGCCGAGCTATGGACGAATACGTGTTTTTATTGTTGGATTTAAGTAAGAAATAGACTGAAAATATGAAAATTAAATATATAAAGTTACGAATTTACTGAGAAAACTATATAAGATTACGGGGGGCAGTTAGTTACACTATTTAAATAGAAAATTTAAGAGGAGAAGGCCAATTTTCAGCCGAGCTATGGACGAATACGTGTTTTTATTGTTGGATTTAAGTAAGAAATAGACTGAAAATATGAAAATTAAATATATAAAGTTACGAATTTACTGAGAAAACTATAAAGAAATGTGGGGAGCAATTAACTACACAATTTAAAAAAGATTTGAACGAAAAATACCAATTTTTAGAAAAGTTATTAGCGAATTTATAGTTGAATTTGTGTGATTGTATTGATTGACCACTATACCTCGGTTTAGGTATATAGTGATTTTTTCTGATTCTGTCTGTTTTATGAAGCAAATTAGTGTGCAGATGGTGGTTTCTACACAAGACGGACCTAATAAAAGCAAAAAGAGCGAGATAAATGAAGATTTGAAAAATTTTAAAAATTTTAGGAAATTACGAGTATAGGAAAACGAATTTTGTGGAAATAAATATTTTAGCGACAGAAATTTTCTATAAAAACTATAGATAAATACGGGGGCCGGATAAATACACTATTTAAAAAGAAAATTTAAACGGAAAAGGCCAATTTTCAGCCGAGCTATGGATGAATACGTGTTTTTATTGTTGAATTTAAGTAAGAAATAGACTGAAAATATGAAAATTAAATATATAAAGTTACGAATTTACTGAGAAAACTATATAAGATTACGGGGGGCAGTTAGTTACACTATTTAAATAGAAAATTTAAGAGGAGAAGGCCAATTTTCAGCCGAGCTATGGACGAATACGTGTTTTTATTGTTGGATTTAAGTAAGAAATAGACTGAAAATATGAAAATTAAATATATAAAGTTACGAATTTACTGAGAAAACTATAAAGAAATGTGGGGAGCAATTAACTACACAATTTAAAAAAGATTTGAACGAAAAATACCAATTTTTAGAAAAGTTATTAGCGAATTTATAGTTGAATTTGTGTGATTGTATTGATTGACCACTATACCTCGGTTTAGGTATATAGTGATTTTTTCTGATTCTGTCTGTTTTATGAAGCAAATTAGTGTGCAGATGGTGGTTTCTACACAAGACGGACCTAATAAAAGCAAAAAGAGCGAGATAAATGAAGATTTGAAAAATTTTAAAAATTTTAGGAAATTACGAGTATAGGAAAACGAATTTTGTGGAAATAAATATTTTAGCGACAGAAATTTTCTATAAAAACTATAGATAAATACGGGGGCCGGATAAATACACTATTTAAAAAGAAAATTTAAACGGAAAAGGCCAATTTTCAGCCGAGCTATGGATGAATACGTGTTTTTATTGTTGAATTTAAGTAAGAAATAGACTGAAAATATGAAAATTAAATATATAAAGTTACGAATTTACTGAGAAAACTATATAAGATTACGGGGGGCAGTTAGTTACACTATTTAAATAGAAAATTTAAGAGGAGAAGGCCAATTTTCAGCCGAGCTATGGACGAATACGTGTTTTTATTGTTGGATTTAAGTAAGAAATAGACTGAAAATATGAAAATTAAATATATAAAGTTACGAATTTACTGAGAAAACTATAAAGAAATGTGGGGAGCAATTAACTACACAATTTAAAAAAGATTTGAACGAAAAATACCAATTTTTAGAAAAGTTATTAGCGAATTTATAGTTGAATTTGTGTGATTGTATTGATTGACCACTATACCTCGGTTTAGGTATATAGTGATTTTTTCTGATTCTGTCTGTTTTATGAAGCAAATTAGTGTGCAGATGGTGGTTTCTACACAAGACGGACCTAATAAAAGCAAAAAGAGCGAGATAAATGAAGATTTGAAAAATTTTAAAAATTTTAGGAAATTACGAGTATAGGAAAACGAATTTTGTGGAAATAAATATTTTAGCGACAGAAATTTTCTATAAAAACTATAGATAAATACGGGGGCCGGATAAATACACTATTTAAAAAGAAAATTTAAACGGAAAAGGCCAATTTTCAGCCGAGCTATGGATGAATACGTGTTTTTATTGTTGAATTTAAGTAAGAAATAGACTGAAAATATGAAAATTAAATATATAAAGTTACGAATTTACTGAGAAAACTATATAAGATTACGGGGGGCAGTTAGTTACACTATTTAAATAGAAAATTTAAGAGGAGAAGGCCAATTTTCAGCCGAGCTATGGACGAATACGTGTTTTTATTGTTGGATTTAAGTAAGAAATAGACTGAAAATATGAAAATTAAATATATAAAGTTACGAATTTACTGAGAAAACTATATAAGATTACGGGGGGCAGTTAGTTACACTATTTAAATAGAAAATTTAAGAGGAGAAGGCCAATTTTCAGCCGAGCTATGGACGAATACGTGTTTTTATTGTTGGATTTAAGTAAGAAATAGACTGAAAATATGAAAATTAAATATATAAAGTTACGAATTTACTGAGAAAACTATAAAGAAATGTGGGGAGCAATTAACTACACAATTTAAAAAAGATTTGAACGAAAAATACCAATTTTTAGAAAAGTTATTAGCGAATTTATAGTTGAATTTGTGTGATTGTATTGATTGACCACTATACCTCGGTTTAGGTATATAGTGATTTTTTCTGATTCTGTCTGTTTTATGAAGCAAATTAGTGTGCAGATGGTGGTTTCTACACAAGACGGACCTAATAAAAGCAAAAAGAGCGAGATAAATGAAGATTTGAAAAATTTTAAAAATTTTAGGAAATTACGAGTATAGGAAAACGAATTTTGTGGAAATAAATATTTTAGCGACAGAAATTTTCTATAAAAACTATAGATAAATACGGGGGCCGGATAAATACACTATTTAAAAAGAAAATTTAAACGGAAAAGGCCAATTTTCAGCCGAGCTATGGATGAATACGTGTTTTTATTGTTGAATTTAAGTAAGAAATAGACTGAAAATATGAAAATTAAATATATAAAGTTACGAATTTACTGAGAAAACTATATAAGATTACGGGGGGCAGTTAGTTACACTATTTAAATAGAAAATTTAAGAGGAGAAGGCCAATTTTCAGCCGAGCTATGGACGAATACGTGTTTTTATTGTTGGATTTAAGTAAGAAATAGACTGAAAATATGAAAATTAAATATATAAAGTTACGAATTTACTGAGAAAACTATATAAGATTACGGGGGGCAGTTAGTTACACTATTTAAATAGAAAATTTAAGAGGAGAAGGCCAATTTTCAGCCGAGCTATGGACGAATACGTGTTTTTATTGTTGGATTTAAGTAAGAAATAGACTGAAAATATGAAAATTAAATATATAAAGTTACGAATTTACTGAGAAAACTATAAAGAAATGTGGGGAGCAATTAACTACACAATTTAAAAAAGATTTGAACGAAAAATACCAATTTTTAGAAAAGTTATTAGCGAATTTATAGTTGAATTTGTGTGATTGTATTGATTGACCACTATACCTCGGTTTAGGTATATAGTGATTTTTTCTGATTCTGTCTGTTTTATGAAGCAAATTAGTGTGCAGATGGTGGTTTCTACACAAGACGGACCTAATAAAAGCAAAAAGAGCGAGATAAATGAAGATTTGAAAAATTTTAAAAATTTTAGGAAATTACGAGTATAGGAAAACGAATTTTGTGGAAATAAATATTTTAGCGACAGAAATTTTCTATAAAAACTATAGATAAATACGGGGGCCGGATAAATACACTATTTAAAAAGAAAATTTAAACGGAAAAGGCCAATTTTCAGCCGAGCTATGGATGAATACGTGTTTTTATTGTTGAATTTAAGTAAGAAATAGACTGAAAATATGAAAATTAAATATATAAAGTTACGAATTTACTGAGAAAACTATATAAGATTACGGGGGGCAGTTAGTTACACTATTTAAATAGAAAATTTAAGAGGAGAAGGCCAATTTTCAGCCGAGCTATGGACGAATACGTGTTTTTATTGTTGGATTTAAGTAAGAAATAGACTGAAAATATGAAAATTAAATATATAAAGTTACGAATTTACTGAGAAAACTATATAAGATTACGGGGGGCAGTTAGTTACACTATTTAAATAGAAAATTTAAGAGGAGAAGGCCAATTTTCAGCCGAGCTATGGACGAATACGTGTTTTTATTGTTGGATTTAAGTAAGAAATAGACTGAAAATATGAAAATTAAATATATAAAGTTACGAATTTACTGAGAAAACTATAAAGAAATGTGGGGAGCAATTAACTACACAATTTAAAAAAGATTTGAACGAAAAATACCAATTTTTAGAAAAGTTATTAGCGAATTTATAGTTGAATTTGTGTGATTGTATTGATTGACCACTATACCTCGGTTTAGGTATATAGTGATTTTTTCTGATTCTGTCTGTTTTATGAAGCAAATTAGTGTGCAGATGGTGGTTTCTACACAAGACGGACCTAATAAAAGCAAAAAGAGCGAGATAAATGAAGATTTGAAAAATTTTAAAAATTTTAGGAAATTACGAGTATAGGAAAACGAATTTTGTGGAAATAAATATTTTAGCGACAGAAATTTTCTATAAAAACTATAGATAAATACGGGGGCCGGATAAATACACTATTTAAAAAGAAAATTTAAACGGAAAAGGCCAATTTTCAGCCGAGCTATGGATGAATACGTGTTTTTATTGTTGAATTTAAGTAAGAAATAGACTGAAAATATGAAAATTAAATATATAAAGTTACGAATTTACTGAGAAAACTATATAAGATTACGGGGGGCAGTTAGTTACACTATTTAAATAGAAAATTTAAGAGGAGAAGGCCAATTTTCAGCCGAGCTATGGACGAATACGTGTTTTTATTGTTGGATTTAAGTAAGAAATAGACTGAAAATATGAAAATTAAATATATAAAGTTACGAATTTACTGAGAAAACTATATAAGATTACGGGGGGCAGTTAGTTACACTATTTAAATAGAAAATTTAAGAGGAGAAGGCCAATTTTCAGCCGAGCTATGGACGAATACGTGTTTTTATTGTTGGATTTAAGTAAGAAATAGACTGAAAATATGAAAATTAAATATATAAAGTTACGAATTTACTGAGAAAACTATAAAGAAATGTGGGGAGCAATTAACTACACAATTTAAAAAAGATTTGAACGAAAAATACCAATTTTTAGAAAAGTTATTAGCGAATTTATAGTTGAATTTGTGTGATTGTATTGATTGACCACTATACCTCGGTTTAGGTATATAGTGATTTTTTCTGATTCTGTCTGTTTTATGAAGCAAATTAGTGTGCAGATGGTGGTTTCTACACAAGACGGACCTAATAAAAGCAAAAAGAGCGAGATAAATGAAGATTTGAAAAATTTTAAAAATTTTAGGAAATTACGAGTATAGGAAAACGAATTTTGTGGAAATAAATATTTTAGCGACAGAAATTTTCTATAAAAACTATAGATAAATACGGGGGCCGGATAAATACACTATTTAAAAAGAAAATTTAAACGGAAAAGGCCAATTTTCAGCCGAGCTATGGATGAATACGTGTTTTTATTGTTGAATTTAAGTAAGAAATAGACTGAAAATATGAAAATTAAATATATAAAGTTACGAATTTACTGAGAAAACTATATAAGATTACGGGGGGCAGTTAGTTACACTATTTAAATAGAAAATTTAAGAGGAGAAGGCCAATTTTCAGCCGAGCTATGGACGAATACGTGTTTTTATTGTTGGATTTAAGTAAGAAATAGACTGAAAATATGAAAATTAAATATATAAAGTTACGAATTTACTGAGAAAACTATAAAGAAATGTGGGGAGCAATTAACTACACAATTTAAAAAAGATTTGAACGAAAAATACCAATTTTTAGAAAAGTTATTAGCGAATTTATAGTTGAATTTGTGTGATTGTATTGATTGACCACTATACCTCGGTTTAGGTATATAGTGATTTTTTCTGATTCTGTCTGTTTTATGAAGCAAATTAGTGTGCAGATGGTGGTTTCTACACAAGACGGACCTAATAAAAGCAAAAAGAGCGAGATAAATGAAGATTTGAAAAATTTTAAAAATTTTAGGAAATTACGAGTATAGGAAAACGAATTTTGTGGAAATAAATATTTTAGCGACAGAAATTTTCTATAAAAACTATAGATAAATACGGGGGCCGGATAAATACACTATTTAAAAAGAAAATTTAAACGGAAAAGGCCAATTTTCAGCCGAGCTATGGATGAATACGTGTTTTTATTGTTGAATTTAAGTAAGAAATAGACTGAAAATATGAAAATTAAATATATAAAGTTACGAATTTACTGAGAAAACTATATAAGATTACGGGGGGCAGTTAGTTACACTATTTAAATAGAAAATTTAAGAGGAGAAGGCCAATTTTCAGCCGAGCTATGGACGAATACGTGTTTTTATTGTTGGATTTAAGTAAGAAATAGACTGAAAATATGAAAATTAAATATATAAAGTTACGAATTTACTGAGAAAACTATAAAGAAATGTGGGGAGCAATTAACTACACAATTTAAAAAAGATTTGAACGAAAAATACCAATTTTTAGAAAAGTTATTAGCGAATTTATAGTTGAATTTGTGTGATTGTATTGATTGACCACTATACCTCGGTTTAGGTATATAGTGATTTTTTCTGATTCTGTCTGTTTTATGAAGCAAATTAGTGTGCAGATGGTGGTTTCTACACAAGACGGACCTAATAAAAGCAAAAAGAGCGAGATAAATGAAGATTTGAAAAATTTTAAAAATTTTAGGAAATTACGAGTATAGGAAAACGAATTTTGTGGAAATAAATATTTTAGCGACAGAAATTTTCTATAAAAACTATAGATAAATACGGGGGCCGGATAAATACACTATTTAAAAAGAAAATTTAAACGGAAAAGGCCAATTTTCAGCCGAGCTATGGATGAATACGTGTTTTTATTGTTGAATTTAAGTAAGAAATAGACTGAAAATATGAAAATTAAATATATAAAGTTACGAATTTACTGAGAAAACTATATAAGATTACGGGGGGCAGTTAGTTACACTATTTAAATAGAAAATTTAAGAGGAGAAGGCCAATTTTCAGCCGAGCTATGGACGAATACGTGTTTTTATTGTTGGATTTAAGTAAGAAATAGACTGAAAATATGAAAATTAAATATATAAAGTTACGAATTTACTGAGAAAACTATATAAGATTACGGGGGGCAGTTAGTTACACTATTTAAATAGAAAATTTAAGAGGAGAAGGCCAATTTTCAGCCGAGCTATGGACGAATACGTGTTTTTATTGTTGGATTTAAGTAAGAAATAGACTGAAAATATGAAAATTAAATATATAAAGTTACGAATTTACTGAGAAAACTATAAAGAAATGTGGGGAGCAATTAACTACACAATTTAAAAAAGATTTGAACGAAAAATACCAATTTTTAGAAAAGTTATTAGCGAATTTATAGTTGAATTTGTGTGATTGTATTGATTGACCACTATACCTCGGTTTAGGTATATAGTGATTTTTTCTGATTCTGTCTGTTTTATGAAGCAAATTAGTGTGCAGATGGTGGTTTCTACACAAGACGGACCTAATAAAAGCAAAAAGAGCGAGATAAATGAAGATTTGAAAAATTTTAAAAATTTTAGGAAATTACGAGTATAGGAAAACGAATTTTGTGGAAATAAATATTTTAGCGACAGAAATTTTCTATAAAAACTATAGATAAATACGGGGGCCGGATAAATACACTATTTAAAAAGAAAATTTAAACGGAAAAGGCCAATTTTCAGCCGAGCTATGGATGAATACGTGTTTTTATTGTTGAATTTAAGTAAGAAATAGACTGAAAATATGAAAATTAAATATATAAAGTTACGAATTTACTGAGAAAACTATATAAGATTACGGGGGGCAGTTAGTTACACTATTTAAATAGAAAATTTAAGAGGAGAAGGCCAATTTTCAGCCGAGCTATGGACGAATACGTGTTTTTATTGTTGGATTTAAGTAAGAAATAGACTGAAAATATGAAAATTAAATATATAAAGTTACGAATTTACTGAGAAAACTATAAAGAAATGTGGGGAGCAATTAACTACACAATTTAAAAAAGATTTGAACGAAAAATACCAATTTTTAGAAAAGTTATTAGCGAATTTATAGTTGAATTTGTGTGATTGTATTGATTGACCACTATACCTCGGTTTAGGTATATAGTGATTTTTTCTGATTCTGTCTGTTTTATGAAGCAAATTAGTGTGCAGATGGTGGTTTCTACACAAGACGGACCTAATAAAAGCAAAAAGAGCGAGATAAATGAAGATTTGAAAAATTTTAAAAATTTTAGGAAATTACGAGTATAGGAAAACGAATTTTGTGGAAATAAATATTTTAGCGACAGAAATTTTCTATAAAAACTATAGATAAATACGGGGGCCGGATAAATACACTATTTAAAAAGAAAATTTAAACGGAAAAGGCCAATTTTCAGCCGAGCTATGGATGAATACGTGTTTTTATTGTTGAATTTAAGTAAGAAATAGACTGAAAATATGAAAATTAAATATATAAAGTTACGAATTTACTGAGAAAACTATATAAGATTACGGGGGGCAGTTAGTTACACTATTTAAATAGAAAATTTAAGAGGAGAAGGCCAATTTTCAGCCGAGCTATGGACGAATACGTGTTTTTATTGTTGGATTTAAGTAAGAAATAGACTGAAAATATGAAAATTAAATATATAAAGTTACGAATTTACTGAGAAAACTATAAAGAAATGTGGGGAGCAATTAACTACACAATTTAAAAAAGATTTGAACGAAAAATACCAATTTTTAGAAAAGTTATTAGCGAATTTATAGTTGAATTTGTGTGATTGTATTGATTGACCACTATACCTCGGTTTAGGTATATAGTGATTTTTTCTGATTCTGTCTGTTTTATGAAGCAAATTAGTGTGCAGATGGTGGTTTCTACACAAGACGGACCTAATAAAAGCAAAAAGAGCGAGATAAATGAAGATTTGAAAAATTTTAAAAATTTTAGGAAATTACGTGTATAGGAAAACGAATTTTGTGGAAATAAATATTTTAGCGACAGAAATTTTCTATAAAAACTATAGATAAATACGGGGGCCGGATAAATACACTATTTAAAAAGAAAATTTAAACGGAAAAGGCCAATTTTCAGCCGAGCTATGGATGAATACGTGTTTTTATTGTTGAATTTAAGTAAGAAATAGACTGAAAATATGAAAATTAAATATATAAAGTTACGAATTTACTGAGAAAACTATATAAGATTACGGGGGGCAGTTAGTTACACTATTTAAATAGAAAATTTAAGAGGAGAAGGCCAATTTCCAGCCGAGCTATGGACGAATACGTGTTTTTATTGTTGGATTTAAGTAAGAAATAGACTGAAAATATGAAAATTAAATATATAAAGTTACGAATTTACTGAGAAAACTATATAAGATTACGGGGGGCAGTTAGTTACACTATTTAAATAGAAAATTTAAGAGGAGAAGGCCAATTTTCAGCCGAACTATGGACGAATACGTGTTTTTATTGTTGGATTTAAGTAAGAAATAGACTGAAAATATGAAAATTAAATATATAAAGTTACGAATTTACTGAGAAAACTATAAAGAAATGTGGGGAGCAATTAACTACACAATTTAAAAAAGATTTGAACGAAAAATACCAATTTTTAGAAAGGTTATTAGCGAATTTATAGTTGAATTTGTGTGATTGTATTGATTGACCACTATACCTCGGTTTAGGTATATAGTGATTTTTTCTGATTCTGTCTGTTTTATGAAGCAAATTAGTGTGCAGATGGTGGTTTCTACACAAGACGGACCTAATAAAAGCAAAAAGAGCGAGATAAATGAAGATTTGAAAAATTTTAAAAATTTTAGGAAATTACGAGTATAGGAAAACGAATTTTGTGGAAATAAATATTTTAGCGACAGAAATTTTCTATAAAAACTATAGATAAATACGGGGGCCGGATAAATACACTATTTAAAAAGAAAATTTAAACGGAAAAGGCCAATTTTCAGCCGAGCTATGGATGAATACGTGTTTTTATTGTTGAATTTAAGTAAGAAATAGACTGAAAATATGAAAATTAAATATATAAAGTTACGAATTTACTGAGAAAACTATATAAGATTACGGGGGGCAGTTAGTTACACTATTTAAATAGAAAATTTAAGAGGAGAAGGCCAATTTTCAGCCGAGCTATGGACGAATACGTGTTTTTATTGTTGGATTTAAGTAAGAAATAGACTGAAAATATGAAAATTAAATATATAAAGTTACGAATTTACTGAGAAAACTATATAAGATTACGGGGGGCAGTTAGTTACACTATTTAAATAGAAAATTTAAGAGGAGAAGGCCAATTTTCAGCCGAGCTATGGACGAATACGTGTTTTTATTGTTGGATTTAAGTAAGAAATAGACTGAAAATATGAAAATTAAATATATAAAGTTACGAATTTACTGAGAAAACTATAAAGAAATGTGGGGAGCAATTAACTACACAATTTAAAAAAGATTTGAACGAAAAATACCAATTTTTAGAAAAGTTATTAGCGAATTTATAGTTGAATTTGTGTGATTGTATTGATTGACCACTATACCTCGGTTTAGGTATATAGTGATTTTTTCTGATTCTGTCTGTTTTATGAAGCAAATTAGTGTGCAGATGGTGGTTTCTACACAAGACGGACCTAATAAAAGCAAAAAGAGCGAGATAAATGAAGATTTGAAAAATTTTAAAAATTTTAGGAAATTACGAGTATAGGAAAACGAATTTTGTGGAAATAAATATTTTAGCGACAGAAATTTTCTATAAAAACTATAGATAAATACGGGGGCCGGATAAATACACTATTTAAAAAGAAAATTTAAACGGAAAAGGCCAATTTTCAGCCGAGCTATGGATGAATACGTGTTTTTATTGTTGAATTTAAGTAAGAAATAGACTGAAAATATGAAAATTAAATATATAAAGTTACGAATTTACTGAGAAAACTATATAAGATTACGGGGGGCAGTTAGTTACACTATTTAAATAGAAAATTTAAGAGGAGAAGGCCAATTTTCAGCCGAGCTATGGACGAATACGTGTTTTTATTGTTGGATTTAAGTAAGAAATAGACTGAAAATATGAAAATTAAATATATAAAGTTACGAATTTACTGAGAAAACTATAAAGAAATGTGGGGAGCAATTAACTACACAATTTAAAAAAGATTTGAACGAAAAATACCAATTTTTAGAAAAGTTATTAGCGAATTTATAGTTGAATTTGTGTGATTGTATTGATTGACCACTATACCTCGGTTTAGGTATATAGTGATTTTTTCTGATTCTGTCTGTTTTATGAAGCAAATTAGTGTGCAGATGGTGGTTTCTACACAAGACGGACCTAATAAAAGCAAAAAGAGCGAGATAAATGAAGATTTGAAAAATTTTAAAAATTTTAGGAAATTACGAGTATAGGAAAACGAATTTTGTGGAAATAAATATTTTAGCGACAGAAATTTTCTATAAAAACTATAGATAAATACGGGGGCCGGATAAATACACTATTTAAAAAGAAAATTTAAACGGAAAAGGCCAATTTTCAGCCGAGCTATGGATGAATACGTGTTTTTATTGTTGAATTTAAGTAAGAAATAGACTGAAAATATGAAAATTAAATATATAAAGTTACGAATTTACTGAGAAAACTATATAAGATTACGGGGGGCAGTTAGTTACACTATTTAAATAGAAAATTTAAGAGGAGAAGGCCAATTTTCAGCCGAGCTATGGACGAATACGTGTTTTTATTGTTGGATTTAAGTAAGAAATAGACTGAAAATATGAAAATTAAATATATAAAGTTACGAATTTACTGAGAAAACTATATAAGATTACGGGGGGCAGTTAGTTACACTATTTAAATAGAAAATTTAAGAGGAGAAGGCCAATTTTCAGCCGAGCTATGGACGAATACGTGTTTTTATTGTTGGATTTAAGTAAGAAATAGACTGAAAATATGAAAATTAAATATATAAAGTTACGAATTTACTGAGAAAACTATAAAGAAATGTGGGGAGCAATTAACTACACAATTTAAAAAAGATTTGAACGAAAAATACCAATTTTTAGAAAAGTTATTAGCGAATTTATAGTTGAATTTGTGTGATTGTATTGATTGACCACTATACCTCGGTTTAGGTATATAGTGATTTTTTCTTATTCTGTCTGTTTTATGAAGCAAATTAGTGTGCAGATGGTGGTTTCTACACAAGACGGACCTAATAAAAGCAAAAAGAGCGAGATAAATGAAGATTTGAAAAATTTTAAAAATTTTAGGAAATTACGAGTATAGGAAAACGAATTTTGTGGAAATAAATATTTTAGCGACAGAAATTTTCTATAAAAACTATAGATAAATACGGGGGCCGGATAAATACACTATTTAAAAAGAAAATTTAAACGGAAAAGGCCAATTTTCAGCCGAGCTATGGATGAATACGTGTTTTTATTGTTGAATTTAAGTAAGAAATAGACTGAAAATATGAAAATTAAATATATAAAGTTACGAATTTACTGAGAAAACTATATAAGATTACGGGGGGCAGTTAGTTACACTATTTAAATAGAAAATTTAAGAGGAGAAGGCCAATTTTCAGCCGAGCTATGGACGAATACGTGTTTTTATTGTTGGATTTAAGTAAGAAATAGACTGAAAATATGAAAATTAAATATATAAAGTTACGAATTTACTGAGAAAACTATAAAGAAATGTGGGGAGCAATTAACTACACAATTTAAAAAAGATTTGAACGAAAAATACCAATTTTTAGAAAAGTTATTAGCGAATTTATAGTTGAATTTGTGTGATTGTATTGATTGACCACTATACCTCGGTTTAGGTATATAGTGATTTTTTCTGATTCTGTCTGTTTTATGAAGCAAATTAGTGTGCAGATGGTGGTTTCTACACAAGACGGACCTAATAAAAGCAAAAAGAGCGAGATAAATGAAGATTTGAAAAATTTTAAAAATTTTAGGAAATTACGAGTATAGGAAAACGAATTTTGTGGAAATAAATATTTTAGCGACAGAAATTTTCTATAAAAACTATAGATAAATACGGGGGCCGGATAAATACACTATTTAAAAAGAAAATTTAAACGGAAAAGGCCAATTTTCAGCCGAGCTATGGATGAATACGTGTTTTTATTGTTGAATTTAAGTAAGAAATAGACTGAAAATATGAAAATTAAATATATAAAGTTACGAATTTACTGAGAAAACTATATAAGATTACGGGGGGCAGTTAGTTACACTATTTAAATAGAAAATTTAAGAGGAGAAGGCCAATTTTCAGCCGAGCTATGGACGAATACGTGTTTTTATTGTTGGATTTAAGTAAGAAATAGACTGAAAATATGAAAATTAAATATATAAAGTTACGAATTTACTGAGAAAACTATAAAGAAATATGGGGAGCAATTAACTACACAATTTAAAAAAGATTTGAACGAAAAATACCAATTTTTAGAAAAGTTATTAGCGAATTTATAGTTGAATTTGTGTGATTGTATTGATTGACCACTATACCTCGGTTTAGGTATATAGTGATTTTTTCTGATTCTGTCTGTTTTATGAAGCAAATTAGTGTGCAGATGGTGGTATCTACACAAGACGGACCTAATAAAAGCAAAAAGAGCGAGATAAATGAAGATTTGAAAAATTTTAAAAATTTTAGGAAATTACGAGTATAGGAAAACGAATTTTGTGGAAATAAATATTTTAGCGACAGAAATTTTCTATAAAAACTATAGATAAATACGGGGGCCGGATAAATACACTATTTAAAAAGAAAATTTAAACGGAAAAGGCCAATTTTCAGCCGAGCTATGGATGAATACGTGTTTTTATTGTTGAATTTAAGTAAGAAATAGACTGAAAATATGAAAATTAAATATATAAAGTTACGAATTTACTGAGAAAACTATATAAGATTACGGGGGGCAGTTAGTTACACTATTTAAATAGAAAATTTAAGAGGAGAAGGCCAATTTTCAGCCGAGCTATGGACGAATACGTGTTTTTATTGTTGGATTTAAGTAAGAAATAGACTGAAAATATGAAAATTAAATATATAAAGTTACGAATTTACTGAGAAAACTATATAAGATTACGGGGGGCAGTTAGTTACACTATTTAAATAGAAAATTTAAGAGGAGAAGGCCAATTTACTGAGAAAACTATAAAGAAATGTGGGGAGCAATTAACTACACAATTTAAAAAAGATTTGAACGAAAAATACCAATTTTTAGAAAAGTTATTAGCGAATTTATAGTTGAATTTGTGTGATTGTATTGATTGACCACTATACCTCGGTTTAGGTATATAGTGATTTTTTCTGATTCTGTCTGTTTTATGAAGCAAATTAGTGTGCAGATGGTGGTTTCTACACAAGACGGACCTAATAAAAGCAAAAAGAGCGAGATAAATGAAGATTTGAAAAATTTTAAAAATTTTAGGAAATTACGAGTATAGGAAAACGAATTTTGTGCAAATAAATATTTTAGCGACAGAAATTTTCTATAAAAACTATAGATAAATACGGGGGCCGGATAAATACACTATTTAAAAAGAAAATTTAAACGGAAAAGGCCAATTTTCAGCCGAGCTATGGATGAATACGTGTTTTTATTGTTGAATTTAAGTAAGAAATAGACTGAAAATATGAAAATTAAATATATAAAGTTACGAATTTACTGAGAAAACTATATAAGATTACGGGGGGCAGTTAGTTACACTATTTAAATAGAAAATTTAAGAGGAGAAGGCCAATTTTCAGCCGAGCTATGGACGAATACGTGTTTTTATTGTTGGATTTAAGTAAGAAATAGACTGAAAATATGAAAATTAAATATATAAAGTTACGAATTTACTGAGAAAACTATAAAGAAATGTGGGGAGCAATTAACTACACAATTTAAAAAAGATTTGAACGAAAAATACCAATTTTTAGAAAAGTTATTAGCGAATTTATAGTTGAATTTGTGTGATTGTATTGATTGACCACTATACCTCGGTTTAGGTATATAGTGATTTTTTCTGATTCTGTCTGTTTTATGAAGCAAATTAGTGTGCAGATGGTGGTTTCTACACAAGACGGACCTAATAAAAGCAAAAAGAGCGAGATAAATGAAGATTTGAAAAATTTTAAAAATTTTAGGAAATTACGAGTATAGGAAAACGAATTTTGTGGAAATAAATATTTTAGCGACAGAAATTTTCTATAAAAACTATAGATAAATACGGGGGCCGGATAAATACACTATTTAAAAAGAAAATTTAAACGGAAAAGGCCAATTTTCAGCCGAGCTATGGATGAATACGTGTTTTTATTGTTGAATTTAAGTAAGAAATAGACTGAAAATATGAAAATTAAATATATAAAGTTACGAATTTACTGAGAAAACTATATAAGATTATGGGGGGCAGTTAGTTACACTATTTAAATAGAAAATTTAAGAGGAGAAGGCCAATTTTCAGCCGAGCTATGGACGAATACGTGTTTTTATTGTTGGATTTAAGTAAGAAATAGACTGAAAATATGAAAATTAAATATATAAAGTTACGAATTTACTGAGAAAACTATATAAGATTACGGGGGGCAGTTAGTTACACTATTTAAATAGAAAATTTAAGAGGAGAAGGCCAATTTTCAGCCGAGCTATGGACGAATACGTGTTTTTATTGTTGGATTTAAGTAAGAAATAGACTGAAAATATGAAAATTAAATATATAAAGTTACGAATTTACTGAGAAAACTATAAAGAAATGTGGGGAGCAATTAACTACACAATTTAAAAAAGATTTGAACGAAAAATACCAATTTTTAGAAAAGTTATTAGCGAATTTATAGTTGAATTTATGTGATTGTATTGATTGACCACTATACCTCGGTTTAGGTATATAGTGATTTTTTCTGATTCTGTCTGTTTTATGAAGCAAATTAGTGTGCAGATGGTGGTTTCTACACAAGACGGACCTAATAAAAGCAAAAAGAGCGAGATAAATGAAGATTTGAAAAATTTTAAAAATTTTAGGAAATTACGAGTATAGGAAAACGAATTTTGTGGAAATAAATATTTTAGCGACAGAAATTTTCTATAAAAACTATAGATAAATACGGGGGCCGGATAAATACACTATTTAAAAAGAAAATTTAAACGGAAAAGGCCAATTTTCAGCCGAGCTATGGATGAATACGTGTTTTTATTGTTGAATTTAAGTAAGAAATAGACTGAAAATATGAAAATTAAATATATAAAGTTACGAATTTACTGAGAAAACTATATAAGATTACGGGGGGCAGTTAGTTACACTATTTAAATAGAAAATTTAAGAGGAGAAGGCCAATTTTCAGCCGAGCTATGGACGAATACGTGTTTTTATTGTTGGATTTAAGTAAGAAATAGACTGAAAATATGAAAATTAAATATATAAAGTTACGAATTTACTGAGAAAACTATAAAGAAATGTGGGGAGCAATTAACTACACAATTTAAAAAAGATTTGAACGAAAAATACCAATTTTTAGAAAAGTTATTAGCGAATTTATAGTTGAATTTGTGTGATTGTATTGATTGACCACTATACCTCGGTTTAGGTATATAGTGATTTTTTCTGATTCTGTCTGTTTTATGAAGCAAATTAGTGTGCAGATGGTGGTTTCTACACAAGATGGACCTAATAAAAGCAAAAAGAGCGAGATAAATGAAGATTTGAAAAATTTTAAAAATTTTAGGAAATTACGAGTATAGGAAAACGAATTTTGTGGAAATAAATATTTTAGCGACAGAAATTTTCTATAAAAACTATAGATAAATACGGGGGCCGGATAAATACACTATTTAAAAAGAAAATTTAAACGGAAAAGGCCAATTTTCAGCCGAGCTATGGATGAATACGTGTTTTTATTGTTGAATTTAAGTAAGAAATAGACTGAAAATATGAAAATTAAATATATAAAGTTACGAATTTACTGAGAAAACTATATAAGATTACGGGGGGCAGTTAGTTACACTATTTAAATAGAAAATTTAAGAGGAGAAGGCCAATTTTCAGCCGAGCTATGGACGAATACGTGTTTTTATTGTTGGATTTAAGTAAGAAATAGACTGAAAATATGAAAATTAAATATATAAAGTTACGAATTTACTGAGAAAACTATAAAGAAATGTGGGGAGCAATTAACTACACAATTTAAAAAAGATTTGAACGAAAAATACCAATTTTTAGAAAAGTTATTAGCGAATTTATAGTTGAATTTGTGTGATTGTATTGATTGACCACTATACCTCGGTTTAGGTATATAGTGATTTTTTCTGATTCTGTCTGTTTTATGAAGCAAATTAGTGTGCAGATGGTGGTTTCTACACAAGACGGACCTAATAAAAGCAAAAAGAGCGAGATAAATGAAGATTTGAAAAATTTTAAAAATTTTAGGAAATTACGAGTATAGGAAAACGAATTTTGTGGAAATAAATATTTTAGCGACAGAAATTTTCTATAAAAACTATAGATAAATACGGGGGCCGGATAAATACACTATTTAAAAAGAAAATTTAAACGGAAAAGGCCAATTTTCAGCCGAGCTATGGATGAATACGTGTTTTTATTGTTGAATTTAAGTAAGAAATAGACTGAAAATATGAAAATTAAATATATAAAGTTACGAATTTACTGAGAAAACTATATAAGATTACGGGGGGCAGTTAGTTACACTATTTAAATAGAAAATTTAAGAGGAGAAGGCCAATTTTCAGCCGAGCTATGGACGAATACGTGTTTTTATTGTTGGATTTAAGTAAGAAATAGACTGAAAATATGAAAATTAAATATATAAAGTTACGAATTTACTGAGAAAACTATATAAGATTACGGGGGGCAGTTAGTTACACTATTTAAATAGAAAATTTAAGAGGAGAAGGCCAATTTTCAGCCGAGCTATGGACGAATACGTGTTTTTATTGTTGGATTTAAGTAAGAAATAGACTGAAAATATGAAAATTAAATATATAAAGTTACGAATTTACTGAGAAAACTATAAAGAAATGTGGGGAGCAATTAACTACACAATGTAAAAAAGATTTGAACGAAAAATACCAATTTTTAGAAAAGTTATTAGCGAATTTATAGTTGAATTTGTGTGATTGTATTGATTGACCACTATACCTCGGTTTAGGTATATAGTGATTTTTTCTGATTCTGTCTGTTTTATGAAGCAAATTAGTGTGCAGATGGTGGTTTCTACACAAGACGGACCTAATAAAAGCAAAAAGAGCGAGATAAATGAAGATTTGAAAAATTTTAAAAATTTTAGGAAATTACGAGTATAGGAAAACGAATTTTGTGGAAATAAATATTTTAGCGACAGAAATTTTCTATAAAAACTATAGATAAATACGGGGGCCGGATAAATACACTATTTAAAAAGAAAATTTAAACGGAAAAGGCCAATTTTCAGCCGAGCTATGGATGAATACGTGTTTTTATTGTTGAATTTAAGTAAGAAATAGACTGAAAATATGAAAATTAAATATATAAAGTTACGAATTTACTGAGAAAACTATATAAGATTACGGGAGGCAGTTAATTACACTATTTAAATAGAAAATTTAAGAGGAGAAGGCCAATTTTCAGCCGAGCTATGGACGAATACGTGTTTTTATTGTTGGATTTAAGTAAGAAATAGACTGAAAATATGAAAATTAAATATATAAAGTTACGAATTTACTGAGAAAACTATAAAGAAATGTGGGGAGCAATTAACTACACAATTTAAAAAAGATTTGAACGAAAAATACCAATTTTTAGAAAAGTTATTAGCGAATTTATAGTTGAATTTGTGTGATTGTATTGATTGACCACTATACCTCGGTTTAGGTATATAGTGATTTTTTCTGATTCTGTCTGTTTTATGAAGCAAATTAGTGTGCAGATGGTGGTTTCTACACAAGACGGACCTAATAAAAGCAAAAAGAGCGAGATAAATGAAGATTTGAAAAATTTTAAAAATTTTAGGAAATTACGAGTATAGGAAAACGAATTTTGTGGAAATAAATATTTTAGCGACAGAAATTTTCTATAAAAACTATAGATAAATACGGGGGCCGGATAAATACACTATTTAAAAAGAAAATTTAAACGGAAAAGGCCAATTTTCAGCCGAGCTATGGATGAATACGTGTTTTTATTGTTGAATTTAAGTAAGAAATAGACTGAAAATATGAAAATTAAATATATAAAGTTACGAATTTACTGAGAAAACTATATAAGATTACGGGGGGCAGTTAGTTACACTATTTAAATAGAAAATTTAAGAGGAGAAGGCCAATTTTCAGCCGAGCTATGGACGAATACGTGTTTTTATTGTTGGATTTAAGTAAGAAATAGACTGAAAATATGAAAATTAAATATATAAAGTTACGAATTTACTGAGAAAACTATAAAGAAATGTGGGGAGCAATTAACTACACAATTTAAAAAAGATTTGAACGAAAAATACCAATTTTTAGAAAAGTTATTAGCGAATTTATAGTTGAATTTGTGTGATTGTATTGATTGACCACTATACCTCGGTTTAGGTATATAGTGATTTTTTCTGATTCTGTCTGTTTTATGAAGCAAATTAGTGTGCAGATGGTGGTTTCTACACAAGACGGACCTAATAAAAGCAAAAAGAGCGAGATAAATGAAGATTTGAAAAATTTTAAAAATTTTAGGAAATTACGAGTATAGGAAAACGAATTTTGTGGAAATAAATATTTTAGCGACAGAAATTTTCTATAAAAACTATAGATAAATACGGGGGCCGGATAAATACACTATTTAAAAAGAAAATTTAAACGGAAAAGGCCAATTTTCAGCCGAGCTATGGATGAATACGTGTTTTTATTGTTGAATTTAAGTAAGAAATAGACTGAAAATATGAAAATTAAATATATAAAGTTGCGAATTTACTGAGAAAACTATATAAGATTACGGGGGGCAGTTAGTTACACTATTTAAATAGAAAATTTAAGAGGAGAAGGCCAATTTTCAGCCGAGCTATGGACGAATACGTGTTTTTATTGTTGGATTTAAGTAAGAAATAGACTGAAAATATGAAAATTAAATATATAAAGTTACGAATTTACTGAGAAAACTATATAAGATTACGGGGGGCAGTTAGTTACACTATTTAAATAGAAAATTTAAGAGGAGAAGGCCAATTTTCAGCCGAGCTATGGACGAATACGTGTTTTTATTGTTGGATTTAAGTAAGAAATAGACTGAAAATATGAAAATTAAATATATAAAGTTACGAATTTACTGAGAAAACTATAAAGAAATGTGGGGAGCAATTAACTACACAATTTAAAAAAGATTTGAACGAAAAATACCAATTTTTAGAAAAGTTATTAGCGAATTTATAGTTGAATTTGTGTGATTGTATTGATTGACCACTATACCTCGGTTTAGGTATATAGTGATTTTTTCTGATTCTGTCTGTTTTATGAAGCAAATTAGTGTGCAGATGGTGGTTTCTACACAAGACGGACCTAATAAAAGCAAAAAGAGCGAGATAAATGAAGATTTGAAAAATTTTAAAAATTTTAGGAAATTACGAGTATAGGAAAACGAATTTTGTGGAAATAAATATTTTAGCGACAGAAATTTTCTATAAAAACTATAGATAAATACGGGGGCCGGATAAATACACTATTTAAAAAGAAAATTTAAACGGAAAAGGCCAATTTTCAGCCGAGCTATGGATGAATACGTGTTTTTATTGTTGAATTTAAGTAAGAAATAGACTGAAAATATGAAAATTAAATATATAAAGTTACGAATTTACTGAGAAAACTATATAAGATTACGGGGGGCAGTTAGTTACACTATTTAAATAGAAAATTTAAGAGGAGAAGGCCAATTTTCAGCCGAGCTATGGACGAATACGTGTTTTTATTGTTGGATTTAAGTAAGAAATAGACTGAAAATATGAAAATTAAATATATAAAGTTACGAATTTACTGAGAAAACTATAAAGAAATGTGGGGAGCAATTAACTACACAATTTAAAAAAGATTTGAACGAAAAATACCAATTTTTAGAAAAGTTATTAGCGAATTTATAGTTGAATTTGTGTGATTGTATTGATTGACCACTATACCTCGGTTTAGGTATATAGTGATTTTTTCTGATTCTGTCTGTTTTATGAAGCAAATTAGTGTGCAGATGGTGGTTTCTACACAAGACGGACCTAATAAAAGCAAAAAGAGCGAGATAAATGAAGATTTGAAAAATTTTAAAAATTTTAGGAAATTACGAGTATAGGAAAACGAATTTTGTGGAAATAAATATTTTAGCGACAGAAATTTTCTATAAAAACTATAGATAAATACGGGGGCCGGATAAATACACTATTTAAAAAGAAAATTTAAACGGAAAAGGCCAATTTTCAGCCGAGCTATGGATGAATACGTGTTTTTATTGTTGAATTTAAGTAAGAAATAGACTGAAAATATGAAAATTAAATATATAAAGTTACGAATTTACTGAGAAAACTATATAAGATTACGGGGGGCAGTTAGTTACACTATTTAAATAGAAAATTTAAGAGGAGAAGGCCAATTTTCAGCCGAGCTATGGACGAATACGTGTTTTTATTGTTGGATTTAAGTAAGAAATAGACTGAAAATATGAAAATTAAATATATAAAGTTACGAATTTACTGAGAAAACTATATAAGATTACGGGGGGCAGTTAGTTACACTATTTAAATAGAAAATTTAAGAGGAGAAGGCCAATTTTCAGCCGAGCTATGGACGAATACGTGTTTTTATTGTTGGATTTAAGTAAGAAATAGACTGAAAATATGAAAATTAAATATATAAAGTTACGAATTTACTGAGAAAACTATAAAGAAATGTGGGGAGCAATTAACTACACAATTTAAAAAAGATTTGAACGAAAAATACCAATTTTTAGAAAAGTTATTAGCGAATTTATAGTTGAATTTGTGTGATTGTATTGATTGACCACTATACCTCGGTTTAGGTATATAGTGATTTTTTCTGATTCTGTCTGTTTTATGAAGCAAATTAGTGTGCAGATGGTGGTTTCTACACAAGACGGACCTAATAAAAGCAAAAAGAGCGAGATAAATGAAGATTTGAAAAATTTTAAAAATTTTAGGAAATTACGAGTATAGGAAAACGAATTTTGTGGAAATAAATATTTTAGCGACAGAAATTTTCTATAAAAACTATAGATAAATACGGGGGCCGGATAAATACACTATTTAAAAAGAAAATTTAAACGGAAAAGGCCAATTTTCAGCCGAGCTATGGATGAATACGTGTTTTTATTGTTGAATTTAAGTAAGAAATAGACTGAAAATATGAAAATTAAATATATAAAGTTACGAATTTACTGAGAAAACTATATAAGATTACGGGGGGCAGTTAGTTACACTATTTAAATAGAAAATTTAAGAGGAGAAGGCCAATTTTCAGCCGAGCTATGGACGAATACGTGTTTTTATTGTTGGATTTAAGTAAGAAATAGACTGAAAATATGAAAATTAAATATATAAAGTTACGAATTTACTGAGAAAACTATAAAGAAATGTGGGGAGCAATTAACTACACAATTTAAAAAAGATTTGAACGAAAAATACCAATTTTTAGAAAAGTTATTAGCGAATTTATAGTTGAATTTGTGTGATTGTATTGATTGACCACTATACCTCGGTTTAGGTATATAGTGATTTTTTCTGATTCTGTCTGTTTTATGAAGCAAATTAGTGTGCAGATGGTGGTTTCTACACAAGACGGACCTAATAAAAGCAAAAAGAGCGAGATAAATGAAGATTTGAAAAATTTTAAAAATTTTAGGAAATTACGAGTATAGGAAAACGAATTTTGTGGAAATAAATATTTTAGCGACAGAAATTTTCTATAAAAACTATAGATAAATACGGGGGCCGGATAAATACACTATTTAAAAAGAAAATTTAAACGGAAAAGGCCAATTTTCAGCCGAGCTATGGATGAATACGTGTTTTTATTGTTGAATTTAAGTAAGAAATAGACTGAAAATATGAAAATTAAATATATAAAGTTACGAATTTACTGAGAAAACTATATAAGATTACGGGGGGCAGTTAGTTACACTATTTAAATAGAAAATTTAAGAGGAGAAGGCCAATTTTCAGCCGAGCTATGGACGAATACGTGTTTTTATTGTTGGATTTAAGTAAGAAATAGACTGAAAATATGAAAATTAAATATATAAAGTTACGAATTTACTGAGAAAACTATAAAGAAATGTGGGGAGCAATTAACTACACAATTTAAAAAAGATTTGAACGAAAAATACCAATTTTTAGAAAAGTTATTAGCGAATTTATAGTTGAATTTGTGTGATTGTATTGATTGACCACTATACCTCGGTTTAGGTATATAGTGATTTTTTCTGATTCTGTCTGTTTTATGAAGCAAATTAGTGTGCAGATGGTGGTTTCTACACAAGACGGACCTAATAAAAGCAAAAAGAGCGAGATAAATGAAGATTTGAAAAATTTTAAAAATTTTAGGAAATTACGAGTATAGGAAAACGAATTTTGTGGAAATAAATATTTTAGCGACAGAAATTTTCTATAAAAACTATAGATAAATACGGGGGCCGGATAAATACACTATTTAAAAAGAAAATTTAAACGGAAAAGGCCAATTTTCAGCCGAGCTATGGATGAATACGTGTTTTTATTGTTGAATTTAAGTAAGAAATAGACTGAAAATATGAAAATTAAATATATAAAGTTACGAATTTACTGAGAAAACTATATAAGATTACGGGGGGCAGTTAGTTACACTATTTAAATAGAAAATTTAAGAGGAGAAGGCCAATTTTCAGCCGAGCTATGGACGAATACGTGTTTTTATTGTTGGATTTAAGTAAGAAATAGACTGAAAATATGAAAATTAAATATATAAAGTTACGAATTTACTGAGAAAACTATATAAGATTACGGGGGGCAGTTAGTTACACTATTTAAATAGAAAATTTAAGAGGAGAAGGCCAATTTTCAGCCGAGCTATGGACGAATACGTGTTTTTATTGTTGGATTTAAGTAAGAAATAGACTGAAAATATGAAAATTAAATATATAAAGTTACGAATTTACTGAGAAAACTATAAAGAAATGTGGGGAGCAATTAACTACACAATTTAATAAGATTTGAACGAAAAATACCAATTTTTAGAAAAGTTATTAGCGAATTTATAGTTGAATTTGTGTGATTGTATTGATTGACCACTATACCTCGGTTTAGGTATATAGTGATTTTTTCTGATTCTGTCTGTTTTATGAAGCAAATTAGTGTGCAGATGGTGGTTTCTACACAAGACGGACCTAATAAAAGCAAAAAGAGCGAGATAAATGAAGATTTGAAAAATTTTAAAAATTTTAGGAAATTACGAGTATAGGAAAACGAATTTTGTGGAAATAAATATTTTAGCGACAGAAATTTTCTATAAAAACTATAGATAAATACGGGGGCCGGATAAATACACTATTTAAAAAGAAAATTTAAACGGAAAAGGCCAATTTTCAGCCGAGCTATGGATGAATACGTGTTTTTATTGTTGAATTTAAGTAAGAAATAGACTGAAAATATGAAAATTAAATATATAAAGTTACGAATTTACTGAGAAAACTATATAAGATTACGGGGGGCAGTTAGTTACACTATTTAAATAGAAAATTTAAGAGGAGAAGGCCAATTTTCAGCCGAGCTATGGACGAATACGTGTTTTTATTGTTGGATTTAAGTAAGAAATAGACTGAAAATATGAAAATTAAATATATAAAGTTACGAATTTACTGAGAAAACTATAAAGAAATGTGGGGAGCAATTAACTACACAATTTAAAAAAGATTTGAACGAAAAATACCAATTTTTAGAAAAGTTATTAGCGAATTTATAGTTGAATTTGTGTGATTGTATTGATTGACCACTATACCTCGGTTTAGGTATATAGTGATTTTTTCTGATTCTGTCTGTTTTATGAAGCAAATTAGTGTGCAGATGGTGGTTTCTACACAAGACGGACCTAATAAAAGCAAAAAGAGCGAGATAAATGAAGATTTGAAAAATTTTAAAAATTTTAGGAAATTACGAGTATAGGAAAACGAATTTTGTGGAAATAAATATTTTAGCGACAGAAATTTTCTATAAAAACTATAGATAAATACGGGGGCCGGATAAATACACTATTTAAAAAGAAAATTTAAACGGAAAAGGCCAATTTTCAGCCGAGCTATGGATGAATACGTGTTTTTATTGTTGAATTTAAGTAAGAAATAGACTGAAAATATGAAAATTAAATATATAAAGTTACGAATTTACTGAGAAAACTATATAAGATTACGGGGGGCAGTTAGTTACACTATTTAAATAGAAAATTTAAGAGGAGAAGGCCAATTTTCAGCCGAGCTATGGACGAATACGTGTTTTTATTGTTGGATTTAAGTAAGAAATAGACTGAAAATATGAAAATTAAATATATAAAGTTACGAATTTACTGAGAAAACTATATAAGATTACGGGGGGCAGTTAGTTACACTATTTAAATAGAAAATTTAAGAGGAGAAGGCCAATTTTCAGCCGAGCTATGGACGAATACGTGTTTTTATTGTTGGATTTAAGTAAGAAATAGACTGAAAATATGAAAATTAAATATATAAAGTTACGAATTTACTGAGAAAACTATAAAGAAATGTGGGGAGCAATTAACTACACAATTTAAAAAAGATTTGAACGAAAAATACCAATTTTTAGAAAAGTTATTAGCGAATTTATAGTTGAATTTGTGTGATTGTATTGATTGACCACTATACCTCGGTTTAGGTATATAGTGATTTTTTCTGATTCTGTCTGTTTTATGAAGCAAATTAGTGTGCAGATGGTGGTTTCTACACAAGACGGACCTAATAAAAGCAAAAAGAGCGAGATAAATGAAGATTTGAAAAATTTTAAAAATTTTAGGAAATTACGAGTATAGGAAAACGAATTTTGTGGAAATAAATATTTTAGCGACAGAAATTTTCTATAAAAACTATAGATAAATACGGGGGCCGGATAAATACACTATTTAAAAAGAAAATTTAAACGGAAAAGGCCAATTTTCAGCCGAGCTATGGATGAATACGTGTTTTTATTGTTGAATTTAAGTAAGAAATAGACTGAAAATATGAAAATTAAATATATAAAGTTACGAATTTACTGAGAAAACTATATAAGATTACGGGGGGCAGTTAGTTACACTATTTAAATAGAAAATTTAAGAGGAGAAGGCCAATTTTCAGCCGAGCTATGGACGAATACGTGTTTTTATTGTTGGATTTAAGTAAGAAATAGACTGAAAATATGAAAATTAAATATATAAAGTTACGAATTTACTGAGAAAACTATAAAGAAATGTGGGGAGCAATTAACTACACAATTTAAAAAAGATTTGAACGAAAAATACCAATTTTTAGAAAAGTTATTAGCGAATTTATAGTTGAATTTGTGTGATTGTATTGATTGACCACTATACCTCGGTTTAGGTATATAGTGATTTTTTCTGATTCTGTCTGTTTTATGAAGCAAATTAGTGTGCAGATGGTGGTTTCTACACAAGACGGACCTAATAAAAGCAAAAAGAGCGAGATAAATGAAGATTTGAAAAATTTTAAAAATTTTAGGAAATTACGAGTATAGGAAAACGAATTTTGTGGAAATAAATATTTTAGCGACAGAAATTTTCTATAAAAACTATAGATAAATACGGGGGCCGGATAAATACACTATTTAAAAAGAAAATTTAAACGGAAAAGGCCAATTTTCAGCCGAGCTATGGATGAATACGTGTTTTTATTGTTGAATTTAAGTAAGAAATAGACTGAAAATATGAAAATTAAATATATAAAGTTACGAATTTACTGAGAAAACTATATAAGATTACGGGGGGCAGTTAGTTACACTATTTAAATAGAAAATTTAAGAGGAGAAGGCCAATTTTCAGCCGAGCTATGGACGAATACGTGTTTTTATTGTTGGATTTAAGTAAGAAATAGACTGAAAATATGAAAATTAAATATATAAAGTTACGAATTTACTGAGAAAACTATAAAGAAATGTGGGGAGCAATTAACTACACAATTTAAAAAAGATTTGAACGAAAAATACCAATTTTTAGAAAAGTTATTAGCGAATTTATAGTTGAATTTGTGTGATTGTATTGATTGACCACTATACCTCGGTTTAGGTATATAGTGATTTTTTCTGATTCTGTCTGTTTTATGAAGCAAATTAGTGTGCAGATGGTGGTTTCTACACAAGACGGACCTAATAAAAGCAAAAAGAGCGAGATAAATGAAGATTTGAAAAATTTTAAAAATTTTAGGAAATTACGAGTATAGGAAAACGAATTTTGTGGAAATAAATATTTTAGCGACAGAAATTTTCTATAAAAACTATAGATAAATACGGGGGCCGGATAAATACACTATTTAAAAAGAAAATTTAAACGGAAAAGGCCAATTTTCAGCCGAGCTATGGATGAATACGTGTTTTTATTGTTGAATTTAAGTAAGAAATAGACTGAAAATATGAAAATTAAATATATAAAGTTACGAATTTACTGAGAAAACTATATAAGATTACGGGGGGCAGTTAGTTACACTATTTAAATAGAAAATTTAAGAGGAGAAGGCCAATTTTCAGCCGAGCTATGGACGAATACGTGTTTTTATTGTTGGATTTAAGTAAGAAATAGACTGAAAATATGAAAATTAAATATATAAAGTTACGAATTTACTGAGAAAACTATAAAGAAATGTGGGGAGCAATTAACTACACAATTTAAAAAAGATTTGAACGAAAAATACCAATTTTTAGAAAAGTTATTAGCGAATTTATAGTTGAATTTGTGTGATTGTATTGATTGACCACTATACCTCGGTTTAGGTATATAGTGATTTTTTCTGATTCTGTCTGTTTTATGAAGCAAATTAGTGTGCAGATGGTGGTTTCTACACAAGACGGACCTAATAAAAGCAAAAAGAGCGAGATAAATGAAGATTTGAAAAATTTTAAAAATTTTAGGAAATTACGAGTATAGGAAAACGAATTTTGTGGAAATAAATATTTTAGCGACAGAAATTTTCTATAAAAACTATAGATAAATACGGGGGCCGGATAAATACACTATTTAAAAAGAAAATTTAAACGGAAAAGGCCAATTTTCAGCCGAGCTATGGATGAATACGTGTTTTTATTGTTGAATTTAAGTAAGAAATAGACTGAAAATATGAAAATTAAATATATAAAGTTACGAATTTACTGAGAAAACTATATAAGATTACGGGGGGCAGTTAGTTACACTATTTAAATAGAAAATTTAAGAGGAGAAGGCCAATTTTCAGCCGAGCTATGGACGAATACGTGTTTTTATTGTTGGATTTAAGTAAGAAATAGACTGAAAATATGAAAATTAAATATATAAAGTTACGAATTTACTGAGAAAACTATAAAGAAATGTGGGGAGCAATTAACTACACAATTTAAAAAAGATTTGAACGAAAAATACCAATTTTTAGAAAAGTTATTAGCGAATTTATAGTTGAATTTGTGTGATTGTATTGATTGACCACTATACCTCGGTTTAGGTATATAGTGATTTTTTCTGATTCTGTCTGTTTTATGAAGCAAATTAGTGTGCAGATGGTGGTTTCTACACAAGACGGACCTAATAAAAGCAAAAAGAGCGAGATAAATGAAGATTTGAAAAATTTTAAAAATTTTAGGAAATTACGAGTATAGGAAAACGAATTTTGTGGAAATAAATATTTTAGCGACAGAAATTTTCTATAAAAACTATAGATAAATACGGGGGCCGGATAAATACACTATTTAAAAAGAAAATTTAAACGGAAAAGGCCAATTTTCAGCCGAGCTATGGATGAATACGTGTTTTTATTGTTGAATTTAAGTAAGAAATAGACTGAAAATATGAAAATTAAATATATAAAGTTACGAATTTACTGAGAAAACTATATAAGATTACGGGGGGCAGTTAGTTACACTATTTAAATAGAAAATTTAAGAGGAGAAGGCCAATTTTCAGCCGAGCTATGGACGAATACGTGTTTTTATTGTTGGATTTAAGTAAGAAATAGACTGAAAATATGAAAATTAAATATATAAAGTTACGAATTTACTGAGAAAACTATATAAGATTACGGGGGGCAGTTAGTTACACTATTTAAATAGAAAATTTAAGAGGAGAAGGCCAATTTTCAGCCGAGCTATGGACGAATACGTGTTTTTATTGTTGGATTTAAGTAAGAAATAGACTGAAAATATGAAAATTAAATATATAAAGTTACGAATTTACTGAGAAAACTATAAAGAAATGTGGGGAGCAATTAACTACACAATTTAAAAAAGATTTGAACGAAAAATACCAATTTTTAGAAAAGTTATTAGCGAATTTATAGTTGAATTTGTGTGATTGTATTGATTGACCACTATACCTCGGTTTAGGTATATAGTGATTTTTTCTGATTCTGTCTGTTTTATGAAGCAAATTAGTGTGCAGATGGTGGTTTCTACACAAGACGGACCTAATAAAAGCAAAAAGAGCGAGATAAATGAAGATTTGAAAAATTTTAAAAATTTTAGGAAATTACGAGTATAGGAAAACGAATTTTGTGGAAATAAATATTTTAGCGACAGAAATTTTCTATAAAAACTATAGATAAATACGGGGGCCGGATAAATACACTATTTAAAAAGAAAATTTAAACGGAAAAGGCCAATTTTCAGCCGAGCTATGGATGAATACGTGTTTTTATTGTTGAATTTAAGTAAGAAATAGACTGAAAATATGAAAATTAAATATATAAAGTTACGAATTTACTGAGAAAACTATATAAGATTACGGGGGGCAGTTAGTTACACTATTTAAATAGAAAATTTAAGAGGAGAAGGCCAATTTTCAGCCGAGCTATGGACGAATACGTGTTTTTATTGTTGGATTTAAGTAAGAAATAGACTGAAAATATGAAAATTAAATATATAAAGTTACGAATTTACTGAGAAAACTATAAAGAAATGTGGGGAGCAATTAACTACACAATTTAAAAAAGATTTGAACGAAAAATACCAATTTTTAGAAAAGTTATTAGCGAATTTATAGTTGAATTTGTGTGATTGTATTGATTGACCACTATACCTCGGTTTAGGTATATAGTGATTTTTTCTGATTCTGTCTGTTTTATGAAGCAAATTAGTGTGCAGATGGTGGTTTCTACACAAGACGGACCTAATAAAAGCAAAAAGAGCGAGATAAATGAAGATTTGAAAAATTTTAAAAATTTTAGGAAATTACGAGTATAGGAAAACGAATTTTGTGGAAATAAATATTTTAGCGACAGAAATTTTCTATAAAAACTATAGATAAATACGGGGGCCGGATAAATACACTATTTAAAAAGAAAATTTAAACGGAAAAGGCCAATTTTCAGCCGAGCTATGGATGAATACGTGTTTTTATTGTTGAATTTAAGTAAGAAATAGACTGAAAATATGAAAATTAAATATATAAAGTTACGAATTTACTGAGAAAACTATATAAGATTACGGGGGGCAGTTAGTTACACTATTTAAATAGAAAATTTAAGAGGAGAAGGCCAATTTTCAGCCGAGCTATGGACGAATACGTGTTTTTATTGTTGGATTTAAGTAAGAAATAGACTGAAAATATGAAAATTAAATATATAAAGTTACGAATTTACTGAGAAAACTATATAAGATTACGGGGGGCAGTTAGTTACACTATTTAAATAGAAAATTTAAGAGGAGAAGGCCAATTTTCAGCCGAGCTATGGACGAATACGTGTTTTTATTGTTGGATTTAAGTAAGAAATAGACTGAAAATATGAAAATTAAATATATAAAGTTACGAATTTACTGAGAAAACTATAAAGAAATGTGGGGAGCAATTAACTACACAATTTAAAAAAGATTTGAACGAAAAATACCAATTTTTAGAAAAGTTATTAGCGAATTTATAGTTGAATTTGTGTGATTGTATTGATTGACCACTATACCTCGGTTTAGGTATATAGTGATTTTTTCTGATTCTGTCTGTTTTATGAAGCAAATTAGTGTGCAGATGGTGGTTTCTACACAAGACGGACCTAATAAAAGCAAAAAGAGCGAGATAAATGAAGATTTGAAAAATTTTAAAAATTTTAGGAAATTACGAGTATAGGAAAACGAATTTTGTGGAAATAAATATTTTAGCGACAGAAATTTTCTATAAAAACTATAGATAAATACGGGGGCCGGATAAATACACTATTTAAAAAGAAAATTTAAACGGAAAAGGCCAATTTTCAGCCGAGCTATGGATGAATACGTGTTTTTATTGTTGAATTTAAGTAAGAAATAGACTGAAAATATGAAAATTAAATATATAAAGTTACGAATTTACTGAGAAAACTATATAAGATTACGGGGGGCAGTTAGTTACACTATTTAAATAGAAAATTTAAGAGGAGAAGGCCAATTTTCAGCCGAGCTATGGACGAATACGTGTTTTTATTGTTGGATTTAAGTAAGAAATAGACTGAAAATATGAAAATTAAATATATAAAGTTACGAATTTACTGAGAAAACTATAAAGAAATGTGGGGAGCAATTAACTACACAATTTAAAAAAGATTTGAACGAAAAATACCAATTTTTAGAAAAGTTATTAGCGAATTTATAGTTGAATTTGTGTGATTGTATTGATTGACCACTATACCTCGGTTTAGGTATATAGTGATTTTTTCTGATTCTGTCTGTTTTATGAAGCAAATTAGTGTGCAGATGGTGGTTTCTACACAAGACGGACCTAATAAAAGCAAAAAGAGCGAGATAAATGAAGATTTGAAAAATTTTAAAAATTTTAGGAAATTACGAGTATAGGAAAACGAATTTTGTGGAAATAAATATTTTAGCGACAGAAATTTTCTATAAAAACTATAGATAAATACGGGGGCCGGATAAATACACTATTTAAAAAGAAAATTTAAACGGAAAAGGCCAATTTTCAGCCGAGCTATGGATGAATACGTGTTTTTATTGTTGAATTTAAGTAAGAAATAGACTGAAAATATGAAAATTAAATATATAAAGTTACGAATTTACTGAGAAAACTATATAAGATTACGGGGGGCAGTTAGTTACACTATTTAAATAGAAAATTTAAGAGGAGAAGGCCAATTTTCAGCCGAGCTATGGACGAATACGTGTTTTTATTGTTGGATTTAAGTAAGAAATAGACTGAAAATATGAAAATTAAATATATAAAGTTACGAATTTACTGAGAAAACTATAAAGAAATGTGGGGAGCAATTAACTACACAATTTAAAAAAGATTTGAACGAAAAATACCAATTTTTAGAAAAGTTATTAGCGAATTTATAGTTGAATTTGTGTGATTGTATTGATTGACCACTATACCTCGGTTTAGGTATATAGTGATTTTTTCTGATTCTGTCTGTTTTATGAAGCAAATTAGTGTGCAGATGGTGGTTTCTACACAAGACGGACCTAATAAAAGCAAAAAGAGCGAGATAAATGAAGATTTGAAAAATTTTAAAAATTTTAGGAAATTACGAGTATAGGAAAACGAATTTTGTGGAAATAAATATTTTAGCGACAGAAATTTTCTATAAAAACTATAGATAAATACGGGGGCCGGATAAATACACTATTTAAAAAGAAAATTTAAACGGAAAAGGCCAATTTTCAGCCGAGCTATGGATGAATACGTGTTTTTATTGTTGAATTTAAGTAAGAAATAGACTGAAAATATGAAAATTAAATATATAAAGTTACGAATTTACTGAGAAAACTATATAAGATTACGGGGGGCAGTTAGTTACACTATTTAAATAGAAAATTTAAGAGGAGAAGGCCAATTTTCAGCCGAGCTATGGACGAATACGTGTTTTTATTGTTGGATTTAAGTAAGAAATAGACTGAAAATATGAAAATTAAATATATAAAGTTACGAATTTACTGAGAAAACTATATAAGATTACGGGGGGCAGTTAGTTACACTATTTAAATAGAAAATTTAAGAGGAGAAGGCCAATTTTCAGCCGAGCTATGGACGAATACGTGTTTTTATTGTTGGATTTAAGTAAGAAATAGACTGAAAATATGAAAATTAAATATATAAAGTTACGAATTTACTGAGAAAACTATAAAGAAATGTGGGGAGCAATTAACTACACAATTTAAAAAAGATTTGAACGAAAAATACCAATTTTTAGAAAAGTTATTAGCGAATTTATAGTTGAATTTGTGTGATTGTATTGATTGACCACTATACCTCGGTTTAGGTATATAGTGATTTTTTCTGATTCTGTCTGTTTTATGAAGCAAATTAGTGTGCAGATGGTGGTTTCTACACAAGACGGACCTAATAAAAGCAAAAAGAGCGAGATAAATGAAGATTTGAAAAATTTTAAAAATTTTAGGAAATTACGAGTATAGGAAAACGAATTTTGTGGAAATAAATATTTTAGCGACAGAAATTTTCTATAAAAACTATAGATAAATACGGGGGCCGGATAAATACACTATTTAAAAAGAAAATTTAAACGGAAAAGGCCAATTTTCAGCCGAGCTATGGATGAATACGTGTTTTTATTGTTGAATTTAAGTAAGAAATAGACTGAAAATATGAAAATTAAATATATAAAGTTACGAATTTACTGAGAAAACTATATAAGATTACGGGGGGCAGTTAGTTACACTATTTAAATAGAAAATTTAAGAGGAGAAGGCCAATTTTCAGCCGAGCTATGGACGAATACGTGTTTTTATTGTTGGATTTAAGTAAGAAATAGACTGAAAATATGAAAATTAAATATATAAAGTTACGAATTTACTGAGAAAACTATAAAGAAATGTGGGGAGCAATTAACTACACAATTTAAAAAGATTTGAACGAAAAATACCAATTTTTAGAAAAGTTATTAGCGAATTTATAGTTGAATTTGTGTGATTGTATTGATTGACCACTATACCTCGGTTTAGGTATATAGTGATTTTTTCTGATTCTGTCTGTTTTATGAAGCAAATTAGTGTGCAGATGGTGGTTTCTACACAAGACGGACCTAATAAAAGCAAAAAGAGCGAGATAAATGAAGATTTGAAAAATTTTAAAAATTTTAGGAAATTACGAGTATAGGAAAACGAATTTTGTGGAAATAAATATTTTAGCGACAGAAATTTTCTATAAAAACTATAGATAAATACGGGGGCCGGATAAATACACTATTTAAAAAGAAAATTTAAACGGAAAAGGCCAATTTTCAGCCGAGCTATGGATGAATACGTGTTTTTATTGTTGAATTTAAGTAAGAAATAGACTGAAAATATGAAAATTAAATATATAAAGTTACGAATTTACTGAGAAAACTATATAAGATTACGGGGGGCAGTTAGTTACACTATTTAAATAGAAAATTTAAGAGGAGAAGGCCAATTTTCAGCCGAGCTATGGACGAATACGTGTTTTTATTGTTGGATTTAAGTAAGAAATAGACTGAAAATATGAAAATTAAATATATAAAGTTACGAATTTACTGAGAAAACTATAAAGAAATGTGGGGAGCAATTAACTACACAATTTAAAAAAGATTTGAACGAAAAATACCAATTTTTAGAAAAGTTATTAGCGAATTTATAGTTGAATTTGTGTGATTGTATTGATTGACCACTATACCTCGGTTTAGGTATATAGTGATTTTTTCTGATTCTGTCTGTTTTATGAAGCAAATTAGTGTGCAGATGGTGGTTTCTACACAAGACGGACCTAATAAAAGCAAAAAGAGCGAGATAAATGAAGATTTGAAAAATTTTAAAAATTTTAGGAAATTACGAGTATAGGAAAACGAATTTTGTGGAAATAAATATTTTAGCGACAGAAATTTTCTATAAAAACTATAGATAAATACGGGGGCCGGATAAATACACTATTTAAAAAGAAAATTTAAACGGAAAAGGCCAATTTTCAGCCGAGCTATGGATGAATACGTGTTTTTATTGTTGAATTTAAGTAAGAAATAGACTGAAAATATGAAAATTAAATATATAAAGTTACGAATTTACTGAGAAAACTATATAAGATTACGGGGGGCAGTTAGTTACACTATTTAAATAGAAAATTTAAGAGGAGAAGGCCAATTTTCAGCCGAGCTATGGACGAATACGTGTTTTTATTGTTGGATTTAAGTAAGAAATAGACTGAAAATATGAAAATTAAATATATAAAGTTACGAATTTACTGAGAAAACTATATAAGATTACGGGGGGCAGTTAGTTACACTATTTAAATAGAAAATTTAAGAGGAGAAGGCCAATTTTCAGCCGAGCTATGGACGAATACGTGTTTTTATTGTTGGATTTAAGTAAGAAATAGACTGAAAATATGAAAATTAAATATATAAAGTTACGAATTTACTGAGAAAACTATAAAGAAATGTGGGGGAGCAATTAACTACACAATTTAAAAAAGATTTGAACGAAAAATACCAATTTTTAGAAAAGTTATTAGCGAATTTATAGTTGAATTTGTGTGATTGTATTGATTGACCACTATACCTCGGTTTAGGTATATAGTGATTTTTTCTGATTCTGTCTGTTTTATGAAGCAAATTAGTGTGCAGATGGTGGTTTCTACACAAGACGGACCTAATAAAAGCAAAAAGAGCGAGATAAATGAAGATTTGAAAAATTTTAAAAATTTTAGGAAATTACGAGTATAGGAAAACGAATTTTGTGGAAATAAATATTTTAGCGACAGAAATTTTCTATAAAAACTATAGATAAATACGGGGGCCGGATAAATACACTATTTAAAAAGAAAATTTAAACGGAAAAGGCCAATTTTCAGCCGAGCTATGGATGAATACGTGTTTTTATTGTTGAATTTAAGTAAGAAATAGACTGAAAATATGAAAATTAAATATATAAAGTTACGAATTTACTGAGAAAACTATATAAGATTACGGGGGGCAGTTAGTTACACTATTTAAATAGAAAATTTAAGAGGAGAAGGCCAATTTTCAGCCGAGCTATGGACGAATACGTGTTTTTTATTGTTGGATTTAAGTAAGAAATAGACTGAAAATATGAAAATTAAATATATAAAGTTACGAATTTACTGAGAAAACTATAAAGAAATGTGGGGAGCAATTAACTACACAATTTAAAAAAGATTTGAACGAAAAATACCAATTTTTAGAAAAGTTATTAGCGAATTTATAGTTGAATTTGTGTGATTGTATTGATTGACCACTATACCTCGGTTTAGGTATATAGTGATTTTTTCTGATTCTGTCTGTTTTATGAAGCAAATTAGTGTGCAGATGGTGGTTTCTACACAAGACGGACCTAATAAAAGCAAAAAGAGCGAGATAAATGAAGATTTGAAAAATTTTAAAAATTTTAGGAAATTACGAGTATAGGAAAACGAATTTTGTGGAAATAAATATTTTAGCGACAGAAATTTTCTATAAAAACTATAGATAAATACGGGGGCCGGATAAATACACTATTTAAAAAGAAAATTTAAACGGAAAAGGCCAATTTTCAGCCGAGCTATGGATGAATACGTGTTTTTATTGTTGAATTTAAGTAAGAAATAGACTGAAAATATGAAAATTAAATATATAAAGTTACGAATTTACTGAGAAAACTATATAAGATTACGGGGGGCAGTTAGTTACACTATTTAAATAGAAAATTTAAGAGGAGAAGGCCAATTTTCAGCCGAGCTATCGTGTTTTTTATTGTTGGATTTAAGTAAGAAATAGACTGAAAATATGAAAATTAAATATATAAAGTTACGAATTTACTGAGAAAACTATAAAGAAATGTGGGGAGCAATTAACTACACAATTTAAAAAAGATTTGAACGAAAAATACCAATTTTTAGAAAAGTTATTAGCGAATTTATAGTTGAATTTGTGTGATTGTATTGATTGACCACTATACCTCGGTTTAGGTATATAGTGATTTTTTCTGATTCTGTCTGTTTTATGAAGCAAATTAGTGTGCAGATGGTGGTTTCTACACAAGACGGACCTAATAAAGCAAAAGAGCGAGATAAATGAAGATTTGAAAAATTTTAAAAATTTTAGGAAATTACGAGTATAGGAAAACGAATTTTGTGGAAATAAATATTTTAGCGACAGAAATTTTCTATAAAAAAACTATAGATAATACGGGGGCCGGATAAATACACTATTTAAAAAGAAAATTTAAACGGAAAAGGCCAATTTTCAGCCGAGCTATGGATGAATACGTGTTTTTATTGTTGGAATTTAAGTAAGAAATAGACTGAAAATATGAAAATTAAATATATAAAGTTACGAATTTACTGAGAAAACTATATAAGATTACGGGGGGCAGTTAGTTACACTATTTAAATAGAAAATTTAAGAGGAGAAGGCCAATTTTCAGCCGAGCTATGGACGGAATACGTGTTTTTATTGTTGGATTTAAGTAAGAATAGACTGAAAATATGAAAATTAAATATATAAAGTTACGAATTTACTGAGAAAACTATAAAGAAATGTGGGGAGGCAATTAACTACACAATTTAAAAAAAGATTTGAACGAAAATACCAATTTTTAGAAAAGTTATTAGCGAATTTATAGTTGAATTTGTGTGATTGTATTGATTGACCACTATACCTCGGTTTAGGTATATAGTGATTTTTTCTGATTCTGTCTGTTTTATGAAGCAAATTAGTGTGCAGATGGTGGTTTCTACACAAGACGGACCTAATAAAAGCAAAAAGAGCGAGATAAATGAAGATTTGAAAAATTTTAAAAATTTTAGGAAATTACGAGTATAGGAAAACGAATTTTGTGGAAATAAATATTTTAGCGACAGAAATTTTCTATAAAAACTATAGATAAATACGGGGGCCGGATAAATACACTATTTAAAAAGAAAATTTAAACGGAAAAGGCCAATTTTCAGCCGAGCTATGGATGAATACGTGTTTTTATTGTTGAATTTAAGTAAGAAATAGACTGAAAATATGAAAATTAAATATATAAAGTTACGAATTTACTGAGAAAACTATATAAGATTACGGGGGCAGTTAGTTACACTATTTAAATAGAAATTTAAGAGGAGAAGGCCAATTTTCAGCCGAGCTATGGACGAATACGTGTTTTTATTGTTGGATTTAAGTAAGAAATAGACTGAAAATATGAAAATTAAATATATAAAGTTACGAATTTACTGAGAAAACTATAAAGAAATGTGGGGGAGCAATTAACTACACAATTTAAAAAAGATTTGAACGAAAAATACCAATTTTTAGAAAAGTTATTAGCGAATTTATAGTTGAATTTTGTGTGATTGTATTGATTGACCACTATACCTCGGTTTAGGTATATAGGTGATTTTTTCTGATTCTGTCTGTTTTATGAAGCAAATTAGTGTGCAGATGGTGGTTTCTACACAAGACGGACCTAATAAAAGCAAAAAGAGCGAGATAAATGAAGATTTGAAAAATTTTAAAAATTTTAGGAAATTACGAGTATAGGAAAACGAATTTTGTGGAAATAATATTTTAGCGACAGAAATTTTCTATAAAAAACTATAGATAAATACGGGGGCCGGATAAATACACTATTTAAAAAGAAATTTAAACCGGAAAAGGCCAATTTTCAGCCGAGCTATGGATGAATACGTGTTTTTATTGTTGAATTTAAGTAAGAAATAGACTGAAAATATGAAAATTAAATATATAAAGTTACGAATTTACTGAGAAAACTATATAAGATTACGGGGGCAGTTAGTTACACTATTTAAATAGAAAATTTAAGAGGAGAAGGCCAATTTTCAGCCGAGCTATGACGAATACGTGTTTTTATTGTTGGATTTAAGTAAGAAATAGACTGAAAATATGAAAATTAAATATATAAAGTTACGAATTTACTGAGAAAACTATATAAGATTACGGGGGGCAGTTAGTTACACTATTTAAATAGAAAATTTAAGAGGAGAAGGCCAATTTTCAGCCGAGCTATGGACGAATACGTGTTTTTATTGTTGGATTTAAGTAAGAAATAGACTGAAAATATGAAAATTAAATATATAAAGTTACGAATTTACTGAGAAAACTATAAAGAAATGTGGGGAGCAATTAACTACACAATTTAAAAAAGATTTGAACGAAAAATACCAATTTTAGAAAAGTTATTAGCGAATTTATAGTTGAATTTGTGTGATTGTATTGATTGACCACTATACCTCGGTTTAGGTATATAGTGATTTTTTCTGATTCTGTCTGTTTTATGAAGCAAATTAGTGTGCAGATGGTGGTTTCTACACAAGACGGACCTAATAAAAGCAAAAAGAGCGAGATAAATGAAGATTTGAAAAATTTTAAAAATTTAGGAAATTACGAGTATAGGAAAACGAATTTTGTGGAAATAAATATTTTAGCGACAGAAATTTTCTATAAAAAACTATAGATAAATACGGGGGCCGGATAAATACACTATTTAAAAAGAAAATTTAAACGGAAAAGGCCAATTTTCAGCCGAGCTATGGATGAATACGTGTTTTTATTGTTGAATTTAAGTAAGAAATAGACTGAAAATATGAAAATTAAATATATAAAGTTACGAATTTACTGAGAAAACTATATAAGATTACGGGGGGCAGTTAGTTACACTATTTAAATAGAAAATTTAAGAGGAGAAGGCCAATTTTCAGCCGAGCTATGGACGAATACGTGTTTTTATTGTTGGATTTAAGTAAGAAATAGACTGAAAATATGAAAATTAAATATATAAAGTTACGAATTTACTGAGAAGAACTATAAAGAAATGTGGGGAGCAATTAACTACACAATTTAAAAAAGATTTGAACGAAAAATACCAATTTTTAGAAAAGTTATTAGCGAATTTAATAGTTGAATTTGTGTGATTGTATTGATTGACCACTATACCTCGGTTTAGGTATATAGTGATTTTTTCTGATTCTGTCTGTTTTATGAAGCAAATTAGTGTGCAGATGGTGGTTTCTACACAAGACGGACCTAATAAAAGCAAAAAGAGCGAGATAAAAGAAGATTTGAAAAATTTTATAAAATTTTAGGAAATTACGAGTATAGGAAAACGAATTTTGTGGAAATAAATATTTTAGCGACAGAAATTTTCTATAAAAACTATAGATAAATACGGGGGCCGGATAAATACACTATTTAAAAAGAAAATTTAAACGGAAAAGGCCAATTTTCAGCCGAGCTATGGATGAATACGTGTTTTTATTGTTGAATTTAAGTAAGAAATAGACTGAAAATATGAAAATTAAATATATAAAGTTACGAATTTACTGAGAAAACTATATAAGATTACGGGGGGCAGTTAGTTACACTATTTAAATAGAAAATTTAAGAGGAGAAGGCCAATTTTCAGCCGAGCTATGGACGAATACGTGTTTTTATTGTTGGATTTAAGTAAGAAATAGACTGAAAATATGAAAATTAAATATATAAAGTTACGAATTTACTGAGAAAACTATATAAGATTACGGGGGGCAGTTAGTTACACTATTTAAATAGAAAATTTAAGAGGAGAAGGCCAATTTTCAGCCGAGCTATGGACGAATACGTGTTTTTATTGTTGGATTTAAGTAAGAAATAGACTGAAAATATGAAAATTAAATATATAAAGTTACGAATTTA
>JAUPFT010000082.1:0-127438 GCA_036936625.1 Parnassius smintheus behrii | reverse complement strand
GCTCGCTTTTGTTTTAGAATTCCACCCCGTAGTCACGTAACACCATTTTTGAATCAACACAACATTTTAAACATGAGACACCGCAGACAGCACCATTTAGCTTGTCTACTTTTTGGCATTTTGAGATCGCAGACACCTAGTTATCTTAGCAGCAAATTAGAATGGAGTAGAGGGAACATCAGCGGTAATCGCAGTCGCCACCTAAAAATACCGCGACATAGATCCGCAATGTTTAGAGGCAGCTTTCGATACGCAGCAACCAAATGCTGGAATAACATCCCACCACCAATTAGGAACGCACAAACGAAATCGTCGTTTAGATTTAAAATCAGACTTTTTCTTATGGAAATCCAAAAAAGATAGCTTAGAAAAACAAGCACAACTTCCATAAGAAAAAACTAGGTTACATTATATGTTCAGTTTACGATTTTATGTAAAAATCGCGGTTGCCGCATTATTGATTGTTAATTATACACTTCTCGCATACTATTCAATTTTATTTATGCCTTTGTTACATTAAGAAATTCGCTGGAAATGATTAATATTCAATTTTATTTACGCCTTCGTTACATTAAGAATTCCACTCTCGCATCTGCCACTGACCGACGCGTTAACACACACACGGGTTTCTGCAGAATACCAGCGCTGGTCATCCCAATGGGGGTGTCAGCTTGTGCTGAGCAGCTGACCCTATCGACTCAGCATTGCAACGCTCACATTTCCTATACATAGTTTTTATTTTTTGTTGAATGTTATAGTTTTTCTTCTTTTTATTTTTCGCTAATATTAATTATACTTGTTGTTTTCTACTTATGTACATGTTGATTGTTTATTTTTTGCAAGTGTTGTTTGTTGAGTTGATTAAATGGTTTTATTATTATTATTATTATTATTATTTTTATTATTATTATATAGGTAATAAATCTAAAATAAGAGAGCTCCACTGAAACGAAAAAATAATTAATAAAATATAAATAAAAGTTGGAAAAAGTGGCCCAATGTGAATCGGCCTCGCAAGCCAATGAAGAGTTCCGTAGTAACAAGCAAAGATTCCACATCGAGTTAAAATACCACTATCATTATCGCCAGCAAAATGTTACTTTGTTTTTTCTAGTTTTTGTATAAAGGACAAAATTGTAATTGCGGTTCTTGAAAATAAGCTACTTGTAGCTCAAAAAAGGACTAATCTACATTATAGGACTTTCTGTGGTTCATTCATTATGAAATAGAAAAACTTATTGCACAAAAAAATATTTTTATCAGTTTCAAGCCAAAAACAACCGTTGTTATCGGCTTGGTGGAAAACGTTAACAACCGGCTTTACATCTGTAGTTATAATAATTAAATAAGCGATTTACTAGCTGATTTACAATGAATTCTATGCGGTATAACAAAACGCTACTGCACAATATAACTGTTATTCTTATCCGTTCTTAAAAGACATTAAAAATGAAATCATGTTATGATAATTAAACAAGTGAGTTTCTAGCTGATTTACCATGAATTTTTTAGAGCATAACAATACGCTACTCCACATTTTAACTGTTCCTTAAAATACATTTAAAAATAGAATTTAAATAAATAAAAGAAAATATATTTTAAAAAGCGTGTAAAACTTAAAGCGCCTCAAATATTTTTTTTTATTAAATTACTAATCGAACAAAAATCGATATCGTTTCATTGCATTTATGTTAGTTATGTGGCAACATCAAATCTGAAAACTAGGAAATATGTGACTTTTGGCGGGAACTCCAAACGAGGCGGTCAATTTAATAATTTTTACTGTTTTTCGTTTAAAATATCCTGTGTGAATATTACCAAAACTTATTTTAGTCAGTGTAAATAATTGTACATTGTGTGAATTATCAAAATGAATGAACCGGAGGACCCAGGTGGAATTCCGAAACGATCCAAAATTGTTCGTAAAAGAGTTACGAAGGAATGTGGACCTGAAGTAGGCGGCGGTGAGGATGACTTTATTCCGTTTTTTAAGTCAGGTTATCTGAGACTTCATCCTGAACATTGTACAAATACGGACTTCAAAGTTTTTGTTGAAAGGCGGGACCAACAGGTTAAAATTGGAAATAAAAGCCCAGTTTACTTAAATCATATTTTTACTTCGGAGGTGAAAGGTGTGGTAGCTTTACATAGAGTCAATGCCAATAAAATTGCGGTTGTCTTTAAACAATACAACACTGCAAATAATTTCATCACAAATACAGACTTTTTAACAAAGCACAACTTGAAGGCACATATTCCTGCAGCGCAGATAGAAAAAACTGGAATCATTAGATATGTGCCTACTAGCATTTCGAACAAGGATTTATATACGAAACTGTCTGCGATCTATGAAATTATTTCAGTGAGAAGATTCACGAAAAAAGTCGGTCAAAGTACTGTAGGTCGCGAGACTGTCAGTATAACTTTCTTGTCAAATATTCTGCCCGATAACGTCCAATATGACCTATTTTCGTTCAGGGTGTTTGAATATGTCCCGCCGTTACAGCAATGCTTCCGGTGCTTCAGGTTCAACCACCCTGCGAAAATTTGTAATGGTAAACAACGTTGCTCGATATGTGCTGGGGAGCATAATTTCAGAGACTGCGATAAAAAAGAGAACCCGTGTTGTGTCAATTGCAGTGGTCCTCACCTGGCTATTTCCAAATCTTGCCCAATAAAAATGAAAAAAATTCTTGAAAAAAAGGGTAAAATTACTTATGCCTCTGTTGCAAATACAATTACGTCATCTGATTTTCCGTCTTTACCGGCACAGTCGAGCAACATTGTTAAGAGCCTACCATCAATAAGCCAAAATGTACATAAATTAAATAAAAATGTAAAAATTGTAAATAATGTAAATGAAACAGTGCCTGAACCCAACTTAAACCAAACTCAACTTAAGGCTCAAATTGCAAACAATAAGAATATTCTGATGGCAATGGTTCAAACTTTAGTTGAATTGGGTAATAAAACAGATAATGAACCTGTGACTACTCTGTTCATTAAAGACTTACTTTTAAAAAATCTGTCACATTAATGGACAGTACAGTACAGAACATACAGCAGTTATGTATAGCTCAGTACAATATTCAAAGTATACATAGGAAAAAACCCTTACGGTCTTATTCCAAAAAAATGTTTTGGAACTTTAGCACCAGTATCAAAATGTATTCTTATTCCAAAACGCAGACTATCTGTGGACTAGTTAGTACCAAAATTCGTCGTGGTTTAAATATCATCCACAGATAAGAAACAAGAAATTACATTCTTTAATTCGTTCCTACAGGTTTCATTCAATGCAACGTTCTGTTTCGTTAAATATTAATATTATTTTCGCACTTAATTATGCTTAAATAATTATCCATCAATACAAAAACATATTGTTATTTCTTTAGGTAAAAATCTATTGAACAATCACGACTTATACTTTTATTAAAGTGCTTTTTATAATCGTTTTCATTTTAACGACTCTACCGTGAAATGGAGTAAATTACATAGGTACCGCGAGCGCGTGAAAAAACGTTCGAAATTTTTATGTTGCGTTGCACTGATGGGTAACTCATCATTTTTATATGAGGTTGAGGGAGCACCTCATTTTACCTCGCGAGGTCCTCACGAGGGACCCCTCATTTGAGGCGAGGTATCGTACGTCAGCGTATTCAATTCACCTCACGAGCCGAGCCCGAGCTCGAGCCGAACTCAGCCGATTGTCCGAGGCAGCGGCAACGGCAAGCGGGGCGGACGGGCGCGTCGACTCTGAGTCACGAGTACTCACGATTCCGATTTTTACGTCTCCCTCACACACGTAACTGTCTTTCGCTCATAAAATTTAGACAGCCAAAATAAACGAATCAATGACACTTTTATAAAAATCTAATGCCTATGTTTTTAGAGTTCATAGTTAACGTTTAGAGATTCATATTTATAGCAGAAATAAAAATATTTTCTCTATTAATTCGTTTTGAGTACCTAATACTTTACCTATGTTGACCTTGGAGGTGCACGTGTGGTGAAGTAATTGTTGATATTGTTGTGATTGTGAAAAACGCGTTTATTCCAAACGATTGTTTTTTTTTTACTTTTTAATACACTCAGTTATTTTTTTTTTGCTTCGTGTGTTTTATTTACCCTGCAACTCATTTCACACAATTATATTTCATTAAGTACATAACATAATCATAATGTTTACTGTTTTCAAAATTTCGATTCCTCACCTCACTCATTCTCTAATTTATTCTGTACTGTAAATATGGATTTCTAAGTCGGTTCATTCGCTCACTAAGCTCACTCAATCACTCAGTTGCGATGCTCGCAAGTCGCGAGTACTCGCGTCTAGACGTGGGCGTTATTTCACGTCACTAGATATAGTAACTGGCTACGCGGCGTGTAACCGAATCACTAGTTTCGAGTCATGTTACAAGTAGTGATTTTTGTAAATGCGTGATTATGATTACTGTTACCCGTGATTATTGCGGGAGTCGACTGTCGGTCGCTCGAGCGCAAAAGCGCACATGTGGCATACAACAATAAACAAACCATCGTAAGTAACAGTTTTATTGTACGTTTAATTTTCATACGTAAGACTATAGACATAAACAATAAAATAGAGTAATCTCTGTTTGTAGATATTTAACGGTTTGTGATTCCGGGAAGCGAGTCACATTGAATTTAACTAAAATAATTTTTAAAACATTTATGACGGAGTCATGAACTCGTTTATTCATAAAATTAAAATATAACTAAAAAATGAGTATAAAAATTTAAATGTTTATAATATTATAAAACTTAAAAACTGTGTGTAAATAGCCAAACAAACAAACAAATTAATTGTACAGTGTAAATAAAAGTCCAAAAACAAATGGCAGTGAAAACGTTGAAAAAGTGTAAATAAACTGTAAATATCAATAATCATTGTATATACAATCAAATTGACTTGTAAATATGCATGCATTAATAATTTTATGAAAATATTAGTGTCATAGTAAACGCAAATCAATCATAAACACATTTAATGCAGTCTGTCCTAAACCTGAATAAAGTATGAAGGGAAGTTAATTTATTGATTTAACAGAAAACAGTTACTGTATAGCTACAAACACGGATTGTGATTTTCGTTTCGTGTGTAACTGTATAGTTGGTGGTGATATTTATGCAAACAATCACAGTAGCCGAATAAAAGTAGCCAGTTACAAAAATCACTAGTTTCGAAACATGTGACGCCGATGAAGTCACTGGTTTCGTTACGTTTCTTAAAAATGACGTAACGACCCACGTCTACTCGCGTCAATAATGTCTATGTCAATTTTTAAGTGAGGAAGCGTGAACGAGTGAGGTGGTTCAATGTTGAAAATCGAGTAACTCTTTCAATTTGCGATCACGAGTACCTCAAACGAGGCACCTCATGAGTGAGGGGCACATCTCTATTGCGTTGCGTCCTTATGTATAATAAGTAAATGCTCTTATTTTAATACATTGCATTGATTTCATTTTATATTGTGGTATTGCAGATAGTAAGGTTTTATTTGGATTATTTGGATCTATATTTATAATAATGGAACAAAAGAAAAAAGGGGGTGAAAATTGGAGTTCAGAAGAAAAAGTTAGTGAAACATCGTAATTTATTTGTGGTCGTGCTTTAGTTTACGGTCGCACGCGGAGGGGGGTGGGGAGGTGGTTGGGGGGGGTGGGGGATAGTGGTGAAACCCCCCCTAAAAGGGGGGGATGCGGAAACGTATAGTTTCTGAAATATATTAAAAAATCTATTCTAACCTATAAAATATTGATATTGATTAATTTAATATGGTATTTGTTTAAATCAAGTGGGGAGGAGGCTCTAATCTTCTCTCTACCCCGTCTGACGCTTTAAATTCGACGTTCTTACTTACAGGGGTTCGATTCTGGGGCTGATCTACCGGACTCAATTCTTACCAAACCTGACGTGTCACCAGTTTTGTTCTGGCCTGAACTCATATATATCTGTTCGCCTAACAATTCTGTGATAATAGAATAAAAAATGAAACGAAAAGTTACTTCTGTAACATCTTCGGCGCTGCGGGAAGTGCAGCCCCTTCGCCCTTGCGTAGCAAATCGCAGTCACCCATGCTCACCTCCGCAGCTTCGGCTTATTGGTCGCCTTCGGCGACCAGCCTCAGCCGCTACGGCTCGCACGGGTGACTGCGATTTGCTACGGCGGGCGGGGGCTGCTCTCCCTCCGCGCCTACGGATTTACAAAAACACTCTAGGGGTAGGGCAGACAAGACTACGTGGAGTCGGGGCGCGCTGATTCGGTTTTAGAATCTGTCGAAATGATTAGAACAATCATCTAACTAGCCGTGTTTTCGCGATTACTCTAGATATCTGTTCATCATATTATCCTACGACATGTTATAAAGTACACGCATAAAACTTATATTTAACTATCTTCATTGTGATGCCGTAAAAATAGTATGGACAATTAATTTTATTTCTCGTTGAAGTTAATTAGACACATTATGAACATAAATAAGATTTAAGTGTCGTTTACAATTTACTTATTGTTGTTCGGAAACAATACACGATCCATTCAACGTGAATGAATAATAAAAACAGCTTACATGAAAAAGGAGAGCGATCTACTTACAACAATAGAATAGTTTGGACAACAATGACAGAACAACTTGAGAAAACTTACACAATATATGAAAATTTTAAGCAGCAAGCAGGTAAGTTAGATTTACCATATACAGCCAAAAAAATTTTTAGGTCTGAAATAACAGGCGGTAAAAGGAGATGCAACCATTATGTTGTCTCCTTCTAATGCTTTAGAATGTCATTATGTAAATGTCAAGGGCCGAAAGCCAAAACAATACTGTTCTATACGATTCCTAGTAGTTAACCTATAAAACTTAAAAAATTAATTTCTCGAAAACTATAAGTTTCCGCAGAAAATCCTTCTAGCATTTACTTCAATGACCTGTTACCTACCTATTAAAATTAAAATTATCACGAAAATCGTGCGACCGTAAACTAAAGCACAGCCTTATTTGTTAGTGCGTAGCAACGCTCTTATCCTCCTATCATCTTTATTTCGACTAAAAAGAATGTTCTTATTATTATAGGAAATATTACGTACTTTTATTGCTCAATCAGCACCTATTTTAGAAGATAAGTCGACGAAAACGTGCGTAAACATGAAAAAAATAAAAGAGTGGAAGAATATAACTAATAAGTAAGTACTTATTGCATTTGTTGTGTACAAGTAGGCACGGTATTGTTTACAAGATTTATTCTTTTATTTTAGATTTAATGAGATAACAGGTAAATGCCGATCAGATGGGGAATTGAAGTTAGCTTGGAAGAGGATGAAGTTGTCGGCTAAATCAAACCTATGTACATATAGGAGGGAATGATCAAAAACAGGGGGTGGTGAAAAACCACTATCACCTACTCCTGAGGACTTACAAATTATGGCAATTGCTCCTCACGACTTTGTCATTGAAGTTAACGATTATGATAGTGATGCAGTGGTAAATAAAATTACTTATGTCTTACACATTTAATTAAAATGAAATAACTTTATTTTGTATACTAAATATATTTACTAAATTGTATAAATAATCTGCCATTAAGGCATACAATTTACGATACAAAATTATTTTTCAAATATTCAAAACTTAATATACGTATGTAATAATTTCTTTTCAACTAATTCATTCTTATTCAAAATTGAAATGTCATAAATTCATACATAGTGGTTTATATATCATAACATACATCTTACTAGATTATCTACACTGGTCGACTATAATTTTCTATTTTATAATTAATAACTTGTATTACCTATTGCCTCGATCGTAATATTTCCACAGCATATAAAATACCTGATTCAGTTAAGGGCAATATTATATAGGTAATGACAGGAAAACATGATAATAAATGTTTTAATAATTTATTTTAGAATCCAGTGACTGTGGCTACAACTACAAAAGAAATATTTGCTGACCCTAAGCCTTGCCTTAGTTTTAATAAAAATGACACACCAGTAGTTATAAACGTAGAATATCCAGAACTCAATGTCGAGGTGCAAGGTAAATAATAATTATTGATTATTTATTGAAAAGCAAAATATATTATTATTATAGTTACAATCATATTAGGTAATACACAAAATTGTCTCAATATTAAACATGTTTAATTTACTATAACCTTTATTTATATTAATTTTTAGAGATATCAAACGATCCAACTACGGACACAGAAACGAAAATAACAAACAATGAAACTGCTAATACAAGGGGCATTACAAAAATAAAAGACAGGAAAAAGGGCTTGCAAAATAGGTATGTTGAAATAATTACTTTAATACATCTCATACCTTTTAACATTTGAAAATTAGTATTTAATTAAACACTAAAAATGTTTCATATTTTCAAATATTAAAAAGCAAAGTTAATATTAATTGATTGAAAAATAACTATAAATATATTTCTTTTGCCTACAAGGTTAACTTCCATTCTAGTACATACTTTTATTACTTCATAATACTTAGTACATAAAAAAAACTTACATTAAGTATTCTATTTCATTTTACAGAAGAGAAGATATACAGCAAACAATCATAAAAAGCAATACAGATTTTAAAAAAAGACAACTAGAAATGATGGAAGAGGAACATAAATACAACATTAAAATAGCCAAATTAAAAATTAAAAAATTAGAATTACAAATATCTTTGTTAGAAAGTCAAAAAAATACAAGTTAAATAGCAGCTTAATACTACTGTGTTTCATATGGTGATTATTCAAAAGACATTTTTTATTCACCAATGGTTTGGAAAATACCTCTGTCCTGGGAAGAACCAGCAAGAAACCCAGCGGGACTTTTTTTTAAACATATTTCACTTTACAATTTTTAAATTAATTTTAATAGAAACAGCATAGCAGCAATCACCTCATTTGCAGGGGTTATTTTCATTTATGTATTCTTTGATATTATAATAACCCTTTTTATATAATTTTTCTTTAGTAAAACATTTATGTCAAAATACTTTAACACTACTCACTTTTAAGATGCGGTTAAGTCTCATGCTATCTCTATCACTAAGTCAAAGTGAATGTGACACCACAACACTTAACAACATCTTAAAATTGAGCTTTTGAGTATTTGGCCATTAAACTTTTATTGACATGAGAGACCCCTTTTACTGGAAACACGGAATTCCATTTTAGCCCTCACAGGTGACAACGCATCTTCATTTTGATTCATAGTCGAGGATAGATGTAGATGTCTATGTGCCAGCAACTACTTACCATCAGGTGAACTGTATGCTCGTTTGTCACCATCATCCTATTAAAAAAAAAAACTAAATATTCAAGACTGTATCAGATACATGTTTGTTAATATTCTGATTTATGAAATTATTCTTTTCTGGTACTTATTGCTGCAAATATCTGTACATCTTTCAATAATAATTAAAATAAATAATTATAAACAATATTTATTTTATTAACATAACATTGGCATAATAAACTAAACCTAATTACTTAATTATCACACAGTCCTACTTCCCGTGAACCCTTGCACCTCTGGAAAGGAAATCCAGCTGTGAATGTAGCAGAGCGACAATATTCATTAAAAAATCTAAACAAATCTCTACAGCACTTTAAAGTCTATATAACATAGCTTCATATTGATGTGGAATATGCTGTACCCCACATCATTCCCTGAAACACAATCATTATGGCTTAAATAAAAGCATTTTGCTTAATAAATTAAATATTATCACAGTACTTCCCGTGATTTTTTCCATATTGGTGAAAATTGTAATATATAGTTGTTATTATTTGACAGCTGACAACGGCTCAGCGGAAAGATTTTACTTTATAAATGAGTATTATGTCTAAAATAAAAATATAATAATTATTATAATTGTCTTATATATTTATTGAACTCTTTATTACATTATTTTTATTCAATGAAACTTGGCCCCTAAATTACAAAATAAAATAAATTAAATGTACATATAGCCTTTGACAATTGAAACATTGTAATAATTTTATAAATTTAATAATAAATTATAAATTTTAATTATGAATTGTTATATAAAAATTGTAAAAAAAATGTTTACCTACTGAAAATGATTTTCAATAAACTGTCTTCTCCTAATATTTCCCCTTATTGATGGTGGGATATATCTTTGTACTATAGGTTCAGATGAATATTGTTCAGTGCTATCTACCTCGCCAGAAAATACATCTTCTCTCATGTCTATGGCAATATTGTGTAGTACAGCACATGCAACAATTGTTTTTTTTGCTGTTTCAATGTCCCCAAACATACCTCTTAATAGGCAACGAAACCGTTGCTTCCATAAACCAAAACATCTTTCCACCGTGTTCCTGGTACGGATATGACTCCTATTATATCTTTCTTCTTGTGGTGTTGTTGGGTTCAGCAGTGGTGTAAATAGGTATGGAGTACAAGGATAGCCACTGTCACCAAGTAATATTCCAGAGAATGCACCAGCCTCAAACCTCTGTTTTAGTCTACATTCTCGGAATATTCTAGAGTCATGTACGCTGCCATGCCACCTAGTAACAATGTCCATGATTTTCAGGTTAGCATCACAAACCACCTGAAAAGTGAGAGCTCATTAGTCCTTTGTTTTACTGATATAGATTGGTTATATTTTATTGTGCACCAAAATTGTAACAGATCATATTACTATTTTAATCTACATTTTGTGCCACAAGATAGTCAAACAAATTATTTTATATATTTGACTGGCCTGTTGGTCTAGTGGTTAGTGACCCTGACTGCTATGCCCGGAGGTCGTGGGTTCGATTCCCACCCAGGACAAATATTTGTGTGATGAGCACGATCATTTGTTCTGTGTCTGGGTGTAATTTATCTATAATATTTATGTATTTAGAAATATATAAGTATGTTTATCAGTTGTCTGGTACCCATAACACAAGCTCTGCTTAGCTTGGGACTAGATGGCGTTGTCTGAATTATTTTCTATTTTGGTAAAGTAAAGTAATTTAGAGACAATCACAGCTTATTTAAAATATTTGTACATCACCTGTACATTAATTGAAGAAAATCCTTTTCTATTAATATATAACTGACCCCCATTAGCATTTACTTTCTTTATTCTTATGTGAGTACAGTCAATTGCGCCAATTACTGTAGGAAAATTAGCAATACTGCGGAATTTCCTAATGGTTTCCTGTTGTTCATTTAAAGAGGTAGGCATTTTAATAAATTCTCGGGACATTCGTGACAAAATTTCCGCTACTTTTTTACATGTCCTACTGACTATTGGTTGAGACACACCATGTAAATCACCTGTATCGTCTTGAATCTACAAATAAAACAATAATATGTATTTTTTGGATTTTTATCTAGCGTTATGTTGGATACATTGACCAAGATTATTAAATAGCACTTACTTCATGGCGAGCCCAGTTGCGTAACGCACAAACTACTTGGATTTCAGGACTCAGTGGGCATCCTCGAGAGTCGTGTACTAAATCCTCACGTAAAAGATCCACAATTTTTATACAGAAACGTTTTGAGAACCTATACTTATATCTAAAATTTTCGTCACTCAATTCAAAAGGATTCACACGTTGACGATGTCTATCAGGTCGCCGAGTGGTCTCTAGCATGTCCAAATCTTCTAAATCCATCAAGTCAATCATGTTTACTTCTTCTTCTTCTTTCTTTTGTGGCGGTTTGATTAAATTCGCCAATGACGTATAGAGTAGAAAATGAAGGCTTATGAGTTTAATTAAAATAAGAGTCTGTGATAATACAAGGATTCAGTTTTCCTCCGAGAATTTTGACAAATCTATTTGTTGAGTTACCTAGAACAAATATGACAAACACAGGTGTTAGACTCTTACCCGTATGTTAAAAGTGACAAGGATTTAAAGTTTCATATTATTAGTATTAATAAAATCACATAAAATATACACAAAAGGAGTACTGGTATATGTTAAAAGAGAATTAAAATCTATAGGTCGAGGAATATAAGGAGGAAGGTAATCATAAAGGGAGGAGGATAATTTGGGACAGTTGAAAAAAATATGGTTTGTGGAACCTTCATCTAAGCCACATTCACACAATGAGCTATCCCTTACTCTGATTTTTGCCAGATGTGCATGTGTACAGGCGTGTCCAATTCTTAATCTACAAATGATTGAAGTTGCATGTTTATTTGCTTTGTTAAATTTAAAGAACCAAGGCTTGGGAGGAATAACCTCTTGGATGGCAGCATAGTGCTTACCTTTAACATTTTTGGAAACTTCCCATAATTTATTCCAATTTTCATTCAGTTTCCTTTTAGCTAGCAAAATTAGGTCATGTGAGTAAATTAAATTTTGTAGAATGCCATTAGCAATTGCATTTTTAGCGAGTACATCAGCTGTTTCGTTACCATGGATACCACTGTGGCCTGGAATCCAGGCCACTGAAACATGGATTCCTTTAAGATGGCATCTGAATAGGGTATTTTTTATTTTAAGAATTAGTGGAAATTTATGTTTGTTATGGAATTGATTGGACAAAATAGCTAACAAACAACTTTTTGAATCTGTGAAAATAACTGTTTTATTAAGATTATGTGACTCTACATATAACAAAGCTTCACTGATTGCAGTTGCTTCACCGGTAAAAGTGGAGGATAGTGAGGGGCATTTAAAGCTAAGAATGATTTTGAACTTAGGAATCCAAACAGCAGCTCCAGTATAGTCTTCATCAGACTGTTTTGAAGCGTCTGTGTACATGACAAGCCAATCTTTAAAGGTGTTTTCTATAATTTCTTTTAATTTCAAATTTGCCATTGGAGAATCCTTTTCTATACCTAGATCTAGATGAATGTCGGGTTGGAAAACAATAGCCTCGTAAGGAACATCAAAGAGTGGATTTATTTTACATTGAAAGATTGGGTAAGGAAGCTGAAGAAAAATTACAAAACTTTTAAACAAGCAGGGAGAGTTCTTATGGGTCCAGTATCGGTCAGATGAGATATACTCTGAAAGAAGGTGCAATTTAGGAATTAGGGGATGATCTGAAAGCTGGCATATCTTAAATAAGAATCTGTCTGAAAGGTATTGCCTTCTTAATCTTAAAGGAGGATCTACGCACTCAACCTGAAGAACATTTATTGGTGAGGATTTCATTGCCCCTGTAATAATGCGAAGGCATTTCGATTAAATTTTGTCCATTACTTTTAGGGATGATTTATTGCAAGGCTCCAACAGAAAACATCCATAGTCAAGGTGGCTTCGTATTAAAGCATTGTACAGTAATTTCTGAGAAAAAGGATGGGACCCCCACCAAACACCTGACAAAGACCGAAGAATATTTATGTTTTTTTCGCATTTTTGTGTTATATATTCAATGTATGGACCAAAGGCCAATTTCGAATCAAGGATAACTCCCAAAAATTTTACATTGCCTCTAACTGGAAAAGGTTGCTTATCATATACAATGGATATATCGGGAATTCGCCTTTGGCGGGAAAAGATCACCACACTACTCTTGGCCACAGATAAAGAGAGGCCATGATTAGTTAACCATTCTTGTAAATAATCCATGGATGAGTTTAGACGGGAACATGCCACTGTGAAGTTGTTTGAGGAGATGTATAGAGCTAAATCGTCTGCATATTGAAGAACATTACAAAAAGAATTTACTGAAAGTTCTAAATCGTGAGTATATATAGAATAAAGGAGAGGACTAAGAACTGAGCCTTGTGGAAGTCCTTTCCATATAGTTTTTGGGGGAAGCAGGAGATTTTTAACATTTATAGATATTGATCTAGAAGAGAGAAAGTTAGAGACGTAATTGACTATCCTCACTGGAATGCTCAGATTAAGCATTTTCTGCCTGAGCACAGGAAGTAGCACATTATCATATGCAGAAGAAATATCCAAGAAAACTCCTATGAGAAATTCATGTTTTGAGAAAGCAATATGAATATCTGTGACCAAAGTACTTAGGCTATCCATGGTACTTAAACCTTTTCGGAAACCGAATTGGCTTTTAGGTAAGAGATTATTCCTTTCCAAAAACCACTCCAAGCGATTTTTTATTAAATGTTCCAAGATTTTTGCCAAAGTACAAGAAAGGGCAATAGGTCGGTAACTGGAAGGGTCATTGCTAGACTTACCTGGTTTGAGAATGGGCAAAATAATTTGGGTTTTCCATTCAGCAGGAGGATTACCAGTAATATAAATAAAATTTAAAATGGATAGTAAGACAGTTTTAGTGTTCTCCTCACTACTATTAATTATAAATGAATAAGGAATCCCATCAATACCTGGTGAGGAGTCTTTAAGGCCATTGAGTACAGTAAACAATTCTTGAGAAGAAAAGGGGGAATCAAATTTATCATTCGTTTTTAAAAAAGCAGAATTAAAAACTAGGCATTCATCATAAGATGGGACTGTTTGTGGTGCAAGTTTATTAGAGAATTCATCTATCCACAGGGAAGGATCATTAGAAATTATATTTTCACTAGAAACTGCACAGCGATATTTTTTAACATTTCTCCAGACCAAAGACGGGGGAGTCCTAGGTGACAGTGACTCACAGAATTTAAACCAACCAGTTCGCTTTTTGTCTGACAGTAATTTTAAGGTTTCTGCAGCAATTTTTTTATAGGAGATATAATTCTCTGCAGTCATAGAACGGGAGTATATTAATTCAGCCTCTTTTCTTCTCCTACAAGCTGCTGAACAATCTTGGTCCCACCAAGGAGGGGAAGGATACTTATGTTTGAAAGGTTTTTTTAAGGGGATTGACTTATTAGCAGCAGAAATAATTGCATTTCTGAACTCTATATATACAGGAGCAATATTATCATTGTTAATTGGGGGAAGATTTGCAACCTCTTGTTCCAAAACTGTAGAATATAATTGCCAATTAGCTTTGGATAGATTATACTTTAGTCTTGGGCAAAATGTAAAATTTATTCCAGGTGAAGTAGGAGGAGTGATGAATATAGGAAAATGGTCACTGCCATAGCTAGAAGGTAATATTTGCCACAAAAGAAGGGAAGCAATATCTGGGGAGCAGAGAGTTAGGTCAACGGCACTTCTAACATTTTGTAATGGGGATACTCGACGGGTAGGAGACCCGTCATTTAGAATACAGAGATTAAAATTATCAATAAGATCTAAAAATGAGGGAGCCAGTGAATCACACAGATGGGAGCCCCAAACAGTATGATGCATATTAAAATCTCCCAAAATAACCATAGGAGGTGACAGAGAAGAAATAAGTGTTGCAAGTTCTGTTAAAACATTTGCATCAGGATTAGGAATGTAAACAGAGAGAATAGAGACATCAAGGGCCTTAATAGCAACAGCATTAACTGCTGGACTATGAGAAGGGAGAGGAATGTGTGAAAATGTAACTGTTCTTGAAATTAAAATAGAGGTGCCAGCACGACCATCACTCCTATCATCCCGGAGGCATGCATAGCCTGAAACCCTAAAATGAGACTCAGGTCTAAGCCATGTCTCCTGGATGGCAAGAATGAAGGGATGAAATTTATTAATGAGGTAAATGAGTTCATTTTTTTTATTTCTAATGCTCCGACAATTCCATTGAAGAATTGGCGGGACTGCGAATGTTACGGGCTAAGGAGGAAAGCTGAGTAAGTTTTTGGTGTAAGCTGAGAGGAAGTTCCGTGTCATTAAAACGGGAGATCATGTTAATTAGAATTGATATCATAAGTTCGCAGAAATTATCATTACTAGAGGAGTTGTTGTCATTTCCCAGTAGAGCACACCCATTAGGAAGGGAAGAATTAGGATTCTCAACAATTGCCTGATGGGCTGCCATATCATATCCAGAATTTAATGATTGGCTATAGGTACGTTGAGGGATAAAAATTGTTTTTTTGTATGATGCAGTTTGTGAGAGCTGAGCCGAAGGGGTTGAAAGACTGTCAGTTATGGTATAAGGGGTCTGTTGAGAACAATTACGAGGCTGGATTCTTGTTGTATCAGCAAAGGATCTTTTTGTCTGAGGGAATCTAGCTGAAGCTTCTAAATATGAGATATTTTCTTGTGACATAACAAGTTTAATAGATTTTTGCCTTAGATGTTCAGGACAAGTAGGGTCTTTTGCGGTGTGGGGACCTGAGCAGAATAGACAAGTAGGAGTTTGTCGAGAACAAGCTAAACCTTCATGATTCTGTGCACACACAAAGCAGCGAGGAGATGATCGACACTGGGAAGTAACATGGCCAAATCTACAACATTTATGACACTGAATTAGTGGCAAAATATATTTTTCTACTGGCATTGAAGTGTAAAAACAGTAAATATGGGGAGGAAGTTTTTGTCCAGAAAAAGTTAGAACAACCGTCTGAGTTGGAACCCATGAAACGCTATTGCTGTCACTAACTGATCGTCTATTAAGTCGCCGTGCTTTAATTATAGAACCGTAGCCAGAGGGAATTTCTATAGCTGCTATTAATTCTTCTAGTGTCCACTCTATGGGAACTTGTCTAACTAGCCCCATACGAGTGATACTATATGAGGGGATGGTTGCTTCATATTTGGAAATTTGGAGAGCTGGGTGATCGATAAAGGTGTTTGCATCTGCAGCTGTTTTAAACTCCACTGATATTCTATTTCGTCCAACTTTTTTGACTCCATCATGGACTATATTTTTAATATTGTTATGATACAGAAAGTGACCAAATTTAATTGGTTTAAGAGTTACTCCAGACAGCAGATCATTTGAGATTTTACTTACATGAACTAGAAAAGGAGCGGCATCATCTTGAGAGTACTTCTTCTTCTTCTTCTTTCTTTTGTGGCGGTTTGATTAAATTCGCCAATGACGTATAGAGTAGAAAATGAAGGCTTATGAGTTTAATTAAAATAAGAGTCTGTGATAATACAAGGATTCAGTTTTCCTCCGAGAATTTTGACAAATCTATTTGTTGAGTTACCTAGAACAAATATGACAAACACAGGTGTTAGACTCTTACCCGTATGTTAAAAGTGACAAGGATTTAAAGTTTCATATTATTAGTATTAATAAAATCACATAAAATATACACAAAAGGAGTACTGGTATATGTTAAAAGAGAATTAAAATCTATAGGTCGAGGAATATAAGGAGGAAGGTAATCATAAAGGGAGGAGGATAATTTGGGACAGTTGAAAAAAATATGGTTTGTGGAACCTTCATCTAAGCCACATTCACACAATGAGCTATCCCTTACTCTGATTTTTGCCAGATGTGCATGTGTACAGGCGTGTCCAATTCTTAATCTACAAATGATTGAAGTTGCATGTTTATTTGCTTTGTTAAATTTAAAGAACCAAGGCTTGGGAGGAATAACCTCTTGGATGGCAGCATAGTGCTTACCTTTAACATTTTTGGAAACTTCCCATAATTTATTCCAATTTTCATTCAGTTTCCTTTTAGCTAGCAAAATTAGGTCATGTGAGTAAATTAAATTTTGTAGAATGCCATTAGCAATTGCATTTTTAGCGAGTACATCAGCTGTTTCGTTACCATGGATACCACTGTGGCCTGGAATCCAGGCCACTGAAACATGGATTCCTTTAAGATGGCATCTGAATAGGGTATTTTTTATTTTAAGAATTAGTGGAAATTTATGTTTGTTATGGAATTGATTGGACAAAATAGCTAACAAACAACTTTTTGAATCTGTGAAAATAACTGTTTTATTAAGATTATGTGACTCTACATATAACAAAGCTTCACTTATTGCAGTTGCTTCACCGGTAAAAGTGGAGGATAGTGAGGGGCATTTAAAGTTAAGAATGATTTTGAACTTAGGAATCCAAACAGCAGCTCCAGTATAGTCTTCATCAGACTGTTTTGAAGCGTCTGTGTACATGACAAGCCAATCTTTAAAGGTGTTTTCTATAATTTCTTTTAATTTCAAATTTGCCATTGGAGAATCCTTTTCTATACCTAGATCTAGATGAATGTCGGGTTGGAAAACAATAGCCTCGTAAGGAACATCAAAGAGTGGATTTATTTTACATTGAAAGATTGGGTAAGGAAGCTGAAGAAAAATTACAAAACTTTTAAACAAGCAGGGAGAGTCCTTATGGGTCCAGTATCGGTCAGATGAGATATACTCTGAAAGAAGGTGCAATTTAGGAATTAGGGGATGATCTGAAAGCTGGCATATCTTAAATAAGAATCTGTCTGAAAGGTATTGCCTTCTTAATCTTAAAGGAGGATCTACGCACTCAACCTGAAGAACATTTATTGGTGAGGATTTCATTGCCCCTGTAATAATGCGAAGGCATTTTGATTGAATTTTGTCCATTACTTTTAGGGATGATTTATTGCAAGGCTCCAACAGAAAACATCCATAGTCAAGGTGGCTTCGTATTAAAGCATTGTACAGTAATTTCTGAGAAAAAGGATGGGACCCCCACCAAACACCTGACAAAGACCGAAGAATATTTATGTTTTTTTCGCATTTTTGTGTTATATATTCAATGTATGGACCAAAGGCCAATTTCGAATCAAGGATAACTCCCAAAAATTTAACATTGCCTCTAACTGGAAAAGGTTGCTTATCATATACAATGGATATATCGGGAATTCGCCTTTGGCGGGAAAAGATCACCACACTAATCTTGGCCACAGATAAAGAGAGGCCATGATTAGTTAACCATTCTTGTAAATAATCCATGGATGAGTTTAGACGGGAACATGCCACTGTGAAGTTGTTTGAGGAGATGTATAGAGCTAAATCGTCTGCATATTGAAGAACATTACAAAAAGAATTTACTGAAAGTTCTAAATCGTGAGTATATATAGAATAAAGGAGAGGACTAAGAACTGAGCCTTGTGGAAGTCCTTTCCATATAGTTTTTGGGGGAAGCAGGAGATTTTTAACATTTATAGATATTGATCTAGAAGAGAGAAAGTTAGAGACATAATTGACTATCCTCACTGGAATGCTCAGATTAAGCATTTTCTGCCTGAGCACAGGAAGTAGCACATTATCATATGCAGAAGAAATATCCAAGAAAACTCCTATGAGAAATTCATGTTTTGAGAAAGCAATATGAATATCTGTGACCAAATTACTTAGGCTATCCTTTCCTTTCTTTATACCTTTTCGGAAACCGAATTGGCTTTTAGGTAAGAGATTATTCCTTTCCAAAAACCACTCCAAGCGATTTTTTATTAAATGTTCTAAGATTTTTGCCAAAGTACAAGAAAGGGCAATAGGTCGGTAACTGGAAGGGTCATTGCTAGACTTACCTGGTTTGAGAATGGGCAAAATAATTTGGGTTTTCCATTCAGCAGGAGGATTACCAGTAATATAAATAAAATTTAAAATGGATAGTAAGACAGTTTTAGTGTTCTCACTACTATTAATTATAAATGAATAAGGAATCCCATCAATACCTGGTGAGGAGTCTTTAAGGCCATTGAGTACAGTAAACAATTCTTGAGAAGAAAAGGGGGAATCAAATTTATCATTTGTTTTTAAAAAAGCAGAATTAAAAACTAGGCATTCATCATAAGATGGGACTGTTTGTGGTGCAAGTTTATTAGAGAATTCATCTATCCACAGGGAAGGATCATTAGAAATTATATTTTCACTAGAAACTGCACAGCGATATTTTTTAACATTTCTCCAGACCAAAGATGGGGGAGTCCTAGGTGACAGTGACTCACAGAATTTAAACCAACCAGTTCGCTTTTTGTCTGACAGTAATTTTAAGGTTTCTGCAGCAATTTTTTTATAGGAGATATAATTCTCTGCAGTCATAGAACGGGAGTATATTAATTCAGCCTCTTTTCTTCTCCTACAAGCTGCTGAACAATCTTGGTCCCACCAAGGAGGGGAAGGATACTTATTTTTGAAAGGTTTTTTTAAGGGGATTGACTTATTAGCAGCAGAAATAATTGCATTTCTGAACTCTATATATACAGGAGCAATATTATCATTGTTAATTGGGGGAAGAGTTGAAACCTCTTGTTCCAAAACTGTAGAATATAATTGCCAATTAGCTTTGGATAGATTATACTTTAGTCTTGGGCAAAATGTAAAATTTATTCTAGGTGAAGTAGGAGGAGTGATGAATATAGGAAAATGGTCACTGCCATAGCTAGAAGGTAATATTTGCCACAAAAGAAGGGAAGCAATATCTGGGGAACAGAGAGTTAGGTCAACGGCACTTCTAACATTTTGTAATGGGGATACTCGACGGGTAGGAGACCCGTCATTTAGAATACAGAGATTAAAATTATCAATAAGATCTAAAAATAAGGGAGCCAGTGAATCACACAGATGGGAGCCCCAAACAGTATGATGCATATTAAAATCTCCCAAAATAACCATAGGAGGTGACAGAGAAGAAATAAGTGTTGCAAGTTCTGTTAAAACATTTGCATCAGGATTAGGAATGTAAACAGAGAGAATAGAGACATCAAGGGTCTTAATAGCAACAGCATTTACTGCTGGACTATGAGAAGGGAGAGGAATTTGTGAAAATGTAACTGTTCTTGAAATTAAAATAGAGGTGCCAGCACGACCATCACTCCTATCATCCCGGAGGCATGCATAGCCTGAAACCCTAAAATGAGACTCAGGTCTAAGCCATGTCTCCTGGATGGCAAGAATGAAGGGATGAAATTTATTAATGAGGTAAATGAGTTCATTTTTTTTATTTCTAATGCTCCGACAATTCCATTGAAGAATTGGCGGGACTGCGAATGTTACGGGCTAAGGAGGAAAGCTGAGTAAGTTTTTGATGTAAGCTGAGAGGAAGTTCCGTGTCATTAAAACGGGAGATCATGTTAATTAGAATTGATATCATAAGTTCACAGAAATTATCATTACTAGAAGAGTTGTTGTCATTTCCCAGTAGAGCACACCCATTAGGAAGGGAAGAATTAGGATTCTCAACAATTGCCTGATGGGCTGCCATATCATATCCAGAATTTAATGATTGGCTATAGGTACGTTGAGGGATAAAAATTGTTTTTTTGTATGATGCAGTTTGTGAGAGCTGAGCCGAAGGGGTTGAAAGACTGTCAGTTATGGCATAAGGGGTCTGTTGAGAACAATTACGAGGCTGGATTCTTGTATCAGCAAAGGATCTTTTTGTCTGAGGGAATCTAGCTGAAGCTTCTAAATATGAGATATTTTCTTGTGACATAACAAGTTTAATAGATTTTTGCCTTAGATGTTCAGGACAAGTAGGGTCTTTTGCAGTGTGGGGACCTGAGCAGAATAGACAAGTAGGAGTTTGTCGAGAACAAGCTAAACCTTCATGATTCTGTGCACACACAAAGCAGCGAGGGGATGATCGGCACTGGGAAGTAACATGGCCAAATCTGCAACATTTATGACACTGAATTAGTGGCAAAATATATTTTTCTACTGGCATTGAAGTGTAAAAACAGTAAATATGGGGAGGAAGTTTTTGTCCAGAAAAAGTTAGAACAACCGTCTGAGTTGGAACCCATGAAATGCTATTGCTGTCACTCACTGATCGTCTATTAAGTCGCCGTGCTTTAATTATAGAACCGTAGCCAGAGGGAATTTCTATAGCTGCTATTAATTCTTCTAGTGTCCACTCTATGGGAACTTGTCTAACTAGCCCCATACGAGTGATACTATATGAGGGGATGGTTGCTTCATATTTAGAAATTTGGAGAGCTGGGTGATCGATAAAGGTGTTTGCATCTGCAGCTGTTTTAAACTCCACTGATATTCTATTTCGTCCAACTTTTTTGACTCCATCATGGACTATATTTTTAATATTGTTATGATACAGAAAGTGACCGAATTTAATTGGTTTAAGAGTTACTCCAGACAGCTGATCATTTGAGATTTTACTTACGTGAACTAGAAAAGGAGCGGCATCATCTTGAGAGTACTTAACTTTTTTATTAATAAAATCAGGATGGGTATATGAGGATTGTATTGAAGGAAACTGTTGTTTTGGATCAGTAATAACTATTTTTTGTGGATGGGCAGACTCGTTACTTACTTGGGCACGTTTACGGTTAATTAGTTCTACATTATCAATGTTAATGGGTAAGGAAAAGGAATCATTGCGACCCCTTCCGGGATCGGGAGGTTCGTCCTCCATTATATTACTACAACAAAAAATTACATAAAAACGGCACAACTACAAACACTTACTAATTTACAAATATTAAAACCTCCACCAAGACAGAAAAATTTACTATAGTAACTCAACAACACTTAATAAAATAATAAATTTTAAGCAAAAAAGGCACGACACTTGTATCTCTCACTTCCTCCGAAAAAAAGACCGACAGAGATCCAATTACACTAATTACAAAAAAAATCCAATCATGTTTATATCCATTTTTAACGATTAAAAACACGAAATGAAAACAACGGTCGCTAACGTCAAATAAAGAAAAGAAGTGCTGAATTTGAGGTTGGTACCATAGTTAAACTAGGGGTCTCGGAAGTTTAACTTTAGTACCATAGATAGTCCTAGAACCAGAGATAATCTTCGTTTTGGAATAACGTTTTATTTAGTAATGGTTTAAACCTGGTACTAACTCCAGTACCATATTTAGTCCGCGTTTTGGAATAAGGCGGTTACTGTCTAAATTTTTAGCTGAACAAAATGTTGACATATGTCTACTCAATGAAACCTGGCTTAAAGATACTCAGCATTTTAAAATTTCGGGATATAATTCCCACTATCATAAATAATGCTCAAAATGAGCATGGTGGAGTAGCAATTTTGATCAAACCGTATTTTAAATATAATATTATTCAAACCAGATTTTACCAAGATATTCAGACTATAGCATTATCGTTATATGTAAGTGGTAAACACTTAACGATTCTATGTGTATACTGCCCTCCCTCGAATGGTAACTTCAGAATAAGTAAACTGCGTAATATAATTAGAGATTTGCCTAAGCCAATATACGTGGCTGGAGATTTCAACGCTCATCATGTGGCATTTGGGTGTATGACCACGAAAAGTCGGGGTCATCAATTATACGATTTAATTGATGAATTTGATCTGTGTGTCCTTAACAATGGAAGCTTCACTACTATTAATTATCCTAACCGAAATCCTTCGGCTATTGATGTCAGCTTTTGTAGTGCTCCAATCACTCCACTATGCGAATGGTGGGTGCATGATAATTGTATGGGTAGCTATCATTTTCCTACGCTTACTCGTGTTTTATTGTCCGTTGATAGATACCAAATTAATCCTCCCATTGAAAAATTCTTATACAACAAGACAAACTGGACGAAATACAATGAGCTGTCTATAACTGCTTTTTCTAATTTTTAAGTTAATAATGAGAATCCATTACAGTCATATGACGAATTTATCGAAAGGCTTGATACACTTAAGAGGGATACTGTACCAAAGTTTGTCAAAGCAAATAATTATCGTTGCAAACCTCCAGCACCTTGGTGGAGCGACATATGTGAACAGAGTGTTATTAAAAATTATGAAGCTTTAAAACTGTACAGAAGGGATCCAACCATTGATAATTATATTAATTACAAAAGACTTAATGCTGTTAAGAAAAAGATTATTTCAGAACATAAACGCAATGGTTGGGTGAACATCTGTAATACTTTTAACAGAACTACACCTGTTAATATTATTTGAAAATACATCAAGTTATTTAAACGAATAAAATGTAATAATAGAACATATAAAGATGAATTTGTTGTCCCTCTCTTAGAAAAATTATCTCAAAATGGATGTAGGGTTATTGATAATCTAGAAAGTTATTTTCAAATTAATAATAGCCTTCAGAAGTCCAGTTTCCTCATAGAACCCTTTACTTGGAGTGAGTTTTGTACAAGTTTACAATCCAGACGAAACACAACCCCTGGTTTAGATGATTGTCCATACATTTTGATTAAAAACCTAAATCAGTCCGTTCAAAAAAAACTATTAGCTAATCTTAATGCTCTTTGGCACTTAAAAAAAAATTCCTGAATCTTGGAAAACACAGTGTGTAATCCCTCTACTTAAGCCTGACAAGCCGCCTGAAGATCCTAACTCATATCGTCCCATATCATTGTCATCTTGTGTCGGAAAGCTTAATGAAAACATGATAAAGATGCGTCTTGAGTATTATGTAGAGGCAAACAACATCATTCCACATGTTCAGTATGGCTTCCGGAGAGGGCGAAGTTGTGCTGACAGCTTCATCTCTCTCTTGTCAGATCTGAAATATGCCAATAATAATAATAAGTCCAGTGTTTGTGTTTTTCTTCAAAGGTGCATTTGATAATGTTGACCCTGGCATTTTGGTTCAAGTTCTTTCTAACATTGGTATACCAGGCATGCTTTGTCATTGGTTATTTAATTTTTTAACAGATAGAACTTTGTATATAAGATATAATAATATTCTCCATGGTCCCAGAAAGGTCTCCAAAGGTACAATGCAGGGGGCTACATTATCTCCATTGCTGTACAAAATATATACTAGTCAAATTCTTAATTTTGTAAATATAGAAGGTGTAAATATTCTACAATTTGCGGATGATCTTGTAATATATTGTACAGACCATAATGTAGATAGAGCTGTAAATAATATAAATAATGCTTTAGACCAATTGTACATATATTATAATGACAGGTTGGCTCTAAAGATTAATCCCAACAAAAGCAAGGCCATGATTTTTAGTAAAGATTTCCCCTCTAATGGCATACTCTACAATAATCATCCAATTTCAGTTGTACCTAACCATAAATTCTTGGGTGTTGTCATTGATAACAAACTTTGTTTTGATTTACATATCAATCACATTATAACTAACTCTCTTAAGGGTTTAAATATTATAAGATGTTTAGCTGGTGTGACTTGGGGTGCAGACCCCAAAGTTTTAAGTATGCTGTATAAATCTATAGTCAGAAGCCACTTCGACTACAGTTGTTTAGCCTACACAAATAGTAGTAGTGTAAAAAAACTAGACATAATTCAAAACAAAGCTCTGCGAATTATTACTGGGGCTATGTGTTCAACTCCCATACGAGCTATGGAAGTTGAAACCAAAATAATGCCATTGTGTCTCAGAAGACTTCTACTAATAGAGAGATACTTACTAAAGCAGGTATCTGGTAATGATAATGTTCTCAAAAAAATAATACCTTTTCCTGTACAATCCTCGGCACAGCAGACTTCGGGAGGTGAGCTTTTACGAGGTTATTTCCCAGTATTGCCTCTCATTGTACTACAAATGAATGAAGATTTTAAAAATGTAATTAAACAATCAAAGTGGACATGCTACTCTTACCCATATTCCTGTATTATATTTGAGACCAATATTGTTACTAAAAAAATTTTTAATAACTGTGAATTATTAAGTTTTCTTTCCGATAATAACTACTATACTTTGTATACAGATGGTAGCAAAAGTGAGCTCTTTGTGCGCAGTGCTGTATATGATCCCCAATCCAAGATTGGTCAAAGTTTTCTTTTGGATCCTAAATGCAGTGTTTTTACTGCAGAGGTATATGCGGCCCTCGAGGCCCTGAAGAGGATCGCACATATAAATAGTTTTAATATTTTTTTTAATTTTAACAGACAGTTTAAGTATGGTCCAAAGTTTAACCAATCTTAGATTTGACTTTAAAAAAAAAAACTATATTTTGTATAATATTAAAAAGTTGTTATTTAGTTGTGCGCAAAAGGGTATACAGGTCTCTTTCATGTGGATTCCATCACATAGGGGCATAACAGGAAATGAGATAGTAGATAAAATTGCACGTGATGGAACCAACATGTTGGATGTTAGCTCCATAGTAAAAGTACCTTTGACCGACTGTTATGAATCTATTGACAACCAGGTCAATAGCTTATGGGTCGAATTTTGGAAACAAGACCAAGAACAAAAGGGTAAATGGTATGGAAATGTTCAAGAAAATCTGCCTGTAACACCATGGTATAACAAACTGAAAATGACCAGTCGGGACTTTATTACGACTATAAACAGACTGCGTTTTGGTCACTCCACCGTTCCGGCCCACCTGGCTCGGTTGGGCATAATGGAGAGCAGCTACTGCACCTACTGTAATAATTCTGTTGGTGAAATCGAACATTTCATATTTATATGTGAGTGCTTTTCATTTGACAGATTGATTCTTGTCAGTAGAGATGTGCCCCTCACTCATGAGGTGCCTCGTTTGAGGTACTCGTGATCGCAAATTGAAAGAGTTACTCGATTTTCAACATTGAACCACCTCACTCGTTCACGCTTCCTCACTTAAAAATTGACATAGACATTATTGACGCGAGTACTCGCGACTTGCGAGCATCGCAACTGAGTGATTGAGTGAGCTTAGTGAGCGAATGAACCGACTTAGAAATCCATATTTACAGTACAGAATAAATTAGAGAATGAGTGAGGTGAGGAATCGAAATTTTGAAAACAGTAAACATTATGATTATGTTATGTACTTAATGAAATATAATTGTGTGAAATGAGTTGCAGGGTAAATAAAACACACGAAGCAAAAAAAAAATAACTGAGTGTATTAAAAAGTAAAAAAAAAACAATCGTTTGGAATAAACGCGTTTTTCACAATCACAACAATATCAACAATTACTTCACCACACGTGCACCTCCAAGGTCAACATAGGTAAAGTATTAGGTACTCAAAACGAATTAATAGAGAAAATATTTTTATTTCTGCTATAAATATGAATCTCTAAACGTTAACTATGAACTCTAAAAACATAGGCATTAGATTTTTATAAAAGTGTCATTGATTCGTTTATTTTGGCTGTCTAAATTTTATGAGCGAAAGACAGTTACGTGTGTGAGGGAGACGTAAAAATCGGAATCGTGAGTACTCGTGACTCAGAGTCGACGCGCCCGTCCGCCCCGCTTGCCGTTGCCGCTGCCTCGGACAATCGGCTGAGTTCGGCTCGAGCTCGGGCTCGGCTCGTGAGGTGAATTGAATACGCTGACGTACGATACCTCGCCTCAAATGAGGGGTCCCTCGTGAGGACCTCGCGAGGTAAAATGAGGTGCTCCCTCAACCTCATATAAAAATGATGAGTTACCCATCAGTGCTTGTCAGTGAAATAAGTGACATAGTGCAAAATCAAGTGACAGTGCAAGATCTAGACGTGGGTCGTTACGTCATTTTCAAGAAACGTAACGAAACCAGTGACTTGATCGGCGTCACTTGTTTCAAAACTAGTGATTTTTGTAACTGGCTATTTTTATTCGGCTACTGTGATTGTTTGCATAAATATCACCACCAACTATACAGTTACACACGAAACGAAAATCACAATCCGTGTTTGTAGCTATACAGTAACTGTTTTCTGTTAAATCAATAAATTAACTTCCCTTCATACTTTATTCAGGTTTAGGACAGACTGCATTAAATGTATTTATGATTGATTTGCGTTTACTATGACACTAATATTTTCATAAAATTATTAATGCATGCATATTTACAAGTCAATTTGATTGTATATACAATGATTATTGATATTTACAGTTTATTTACACTTTTTCAACGTTTTCTCTGTCATTTGTTTTTGCACTTTTATTTACACTGTACAATTAATTTGTTTGTCTGTTTGGGTATTTACACACAGTTTTTAAGTTTTATAATATTATAAACATTTAAATTTTTATATTTTTTAGACTCATTTTTTAGTTTTATTTTAATTTTATGAATAAACGAGTTCATGACTCCGTCAAAAATGTTTTAAAAATTATTTTAGTTAAATTCAATGAGACTCGCTTCCCGGTATCACAAACCGTTAAATATCTACAAACAGAGATTACTCTATTTTATTGTTTATGTCTATAGTCTTACGTATGAAAATTAAACGTACAATAAAACTGTTACGATGGTTTGTTTATTGTTGTATGCCACATGTGCGCTTTGCGCTCGAGCGAGCGACAGACTCCCGCAATAATCACGGTTAACAGTAATCATAATCACGCATTTACAAAAATCACTACTTGTAACATGACTCGAAACTAGTGATTCGGTTACATGCCGCGTAGCCAGTTACTGTATCTAGTGACGTGAAATTACGCCCACGTCTAGCAAGATCCCTCCCGCCGCCTGAGTGATATGTTAAAAAATAGATCCTATTACGTGCCTCTATATAAATTTATCAAAAATACAGTGGGGAAATTATAATAAACTGAATAAAAATACTCAAGACCTGGCCTAAAGGTCTAGATACCAGGCCATAAACTCCAAAAAAAAAAACTAGGAAATGTCATGCAATTTGCAAATGAAAACGAAATCACAATTCGACAAGCATTGATTTATATAAAATTATATAATATATTGTGTTGTATAACTCAATGTCAACAAGTAAAAAGGTACTAGAGAATTCACAACTAAATAGTCGCAATTGTGTTATTTTGTTCGTTATTTTTCAAATAAATTCTCAAGAACTCAGATATAGAGTGATATTGCCGATCACATTATAGTGTGACAACAGTTAAAAGTAAGTGTTTAACGGTTTTTAATTAATTAATTCTAGTGCTGATATTTCATAGTGATGAATGAATGAAATGAAGTTGTTTTATTTTTTAACATATGCACAAGCTATATCTGACAAATATAATAGCTTATTTATAACATGGCGATAAGATTAGCTAGCTAACACCAGATAGTTACGAAATTGACAATTTTTATCAAATACCAAGAAATGAGACAGTCGATTTTTAATTGTTTTTGGACTACTGGTAGTCAGTCAGTCCTTAATTATTTAATAATATAGGGCATTAAGTTTTAAGTAACATTTACCTATATTTGAGTTTAAAGTAAACAAATCTATTTTATTTTGTTCACTTTGTCTTATTTTTTTTATTTAATATTATTTCAGTTTCCATCGTCATCGCGTGAGTGTCATGATTGCTGACGAAGGACTGATAAAGCAGCATCACATTAAACTTTAGAACGGGAACCATCTGAATCATCTAGTCCATCCTCGTTGCAATCTAAAGTGAGTAATGTATTGAACCTAGAACAACAAAGCTTAGATCATACATCGTACAATATACTGCTGCCTAATTTTGTAAGAGCACCACTCACACAAAATCAATGTTTTTTCCTCGTTGTAACAATTCCAATCAACTCACTGTTCCATCAGCATTGCGGGTATGTCTTTTTGCGAATACAATTACTATGTACCTCCAAAATGTAGAATCAGTAACTACCATTTAAATAGTAACTCTTGGTACTTACTTTTAGAATCAATATATAACCATATTAAAACATTTAGTGTAGCACAAATTATAGATTTTTCTACATTATTGTAAGATAATATATACCATCATATAGACTTTGAAAATATTCACAGTATGCCTGAACATACTGTGCATTATTATCTAGGCTTATCGAAGGCACAATACCAACAAATTCTGTCTGAAGTTCCCAAAATGTCAAGTAAACATAGTGGATGTTTTGCACTTGCTGTATATTTGATGAAAGTAAAAACAGGAGGTAGTGATGAATGCATAAAGGCATTATTGCAAGTGCCAAGAAACAAATTAGAGCGGCTCATGAATATGGCCCGTGAAATATTAAATCAGGATGTTGTTCCTATGAATTTTATCCATCGTTACCACTCTGTACCAAATTCCATTCAGTAATTATGATATTATATTAGAGGCAAATAATTTCTTAGCTTTCCTAGATGTTTTTGTTATCCAAAATCCTAACAACATCTCACAGGTCACACTGTGTATGGAAAAAAGACCCATACAAACTGATATTTAAGCGGTGAATCTCACCATCATCCTTCACAGTTAGTTACCGTGAGCAAATCTTTGTTACAGAGAGCATATGGGATCTGTGAGAGCAAGCACCTGGCCGCAGAGCTTCAGCACGTCAAGCAGGCTCTGCACAGATTCAAGCTTCGGGTCTCGCGTCTACGTCACAGTGACCGAGTGAAGCCGACATACATCAGATTTGATACACAAGTGAGATCTATTGAAATTAAAAAAACATCCTAATTTCAATAGAGAAGGTGGTTGGGTACTACCACCTGCTTGGGACACTATAATTAATAAAATTAAAACTAAACCCAAGCATACCACTGCAAGACTTAAAGATAGAGTAAGTTCAATCTGCGTAGATTGGACTATAAAAATACTAATAAAAAGCTGAAGGACTCCATGTTAATACTGACATTGGGATGGCAGTCACCTCAGTCCCCCGTGACAATGGGTGCTATAAAGCACTTGAAACGTCGGGAATTAAAAGTTAAAGAAATTAAAAGCAATAAAATTCCTAAAAGTAGTCGTTAAAAAACTGTATTTGTGAAAATAAAAACTTTTATATCATAAAAATCCCGACTTTTTTTAAACCAATTCCTTAACCATTTCATTATTTTAATTGCACATTACCATTTCCATATGCTTTTATATGTGGGCACTCATGGCCGAAGTGTCTATGAACATTGGGCATTCCCCTTTCTTTTATTTTTGTGGTATAACATCCCTTACAATATTTTTATATATTTCTGGAAATAGAAATAGCTTATATTTATCATATTGAACATAAAACATTCTTAAACCCTTGATTTACACCTTTAAAAAATAAAAATATTGAAGCGGTCTTCTTATGGTTTAGCTCCCTAGTAGTTAAGCTTTTTTCCACGTTACATATATGTAGCGCCGCCAGGCGGCAGGAATGCACAGTGCTTATCGTGATAACAACATTACGCTTAATCTTAAGAAACTATGCAGAACATATTTGAACTTCTTATTGACTAAAATCTATTTTTATAATAGGAAACGAGATTATACAAGTAGTTAAATCACGTATTGTTCTAGTTTTAAATTACATTAAAAGTAATTAAACAAGTGATTAAATTCACCCTTAGATGCTAATATTTCTAATGTAGTTTTTAGATTATAATAAGAAAAAATTCAAATAAGTAATTAGATTCATATTTCGTTTCTAACATTTCTAGTAAATTTAAATAAGTAATTAGATTCACATTTCGTTACTAACTTTCTTTACGTAGTTTTAGATTGCAAATGAGAATAAAGTTAAAATAAGTAATTAAATTCACTTTTCGTTATTAACACTAACAGCCTTTACGTAGGTAGTTTCAGATCACAAATAAGAATAAATTGGAAATAAATAATTAAATTCACTTTTCGTCGCTAACATTCTCCCCCACGGTGCGTAGCACTTCATCTTCCGGAGGCGACGATTCCGCTGGTACCAGCACGATGACCCGTCGAGTTGGGCGGCGAGGTATTCCTCCAGATGTCCGCACTTCCAGCACTCTGGTGCTTCCGTCTGGTCCGGGATAGGTCTCGATAACTTTTACGCGAGGCCATGAGTTTCGTGGTAACGTAGCGTCCACTATCAGCACAATGTCTCCTTTTCTTGGGTCTTTGGTTTCTCTCCTCTCGAGTTTCCTTCGCATCAGGAGAGGTATCTTTTCCAGAAATGGTCTGCGAGTCTTTGGGTAGTCCTCCAGTTTGCCTTTCCGATCAGCTCAGTGTCGCTGAATTCTCCCGGCGCCATTGCTCCGCATGATCTTCCCAGCAGAAAGTGGTTCGGTGTTAGGCTCTCTTCGTCTTCTGGGACCATGCTGATTGGATTGAGAGGTCTAGAATTGACGATGTGTTCAACTTCCGTCATTAGTGTATGGAGTACTTCTTCGGGCGGGCTTCTCTCATTGAGGACTACTGCTAGCGCCGTCTTGACTGTTTGTACGAGTCTCTCCCAGGCGCCTCCCATATTCGGAGCTCCCGGAGGAATAAACTTCCACTTGATGCCTTTTTCTTGTGCGGCCTCTTCTAATTCCCTTTTGGCCCCGATGAAGTTGGTTCCGTTGTCGCTGAATATGGTTTACGGGGTCCCTCTTCTGGCTGCCATTCGTCGGAGAGCCATGATCTCTGAAGCTTGTGCTTAGAGAAGGTACTAGCTCTAGATGTACTGCTCTAGTAGTGAGGCAAGTGAATAAAGCCCCCTAGCGCTTCTCAGTTCTTCTTCCGATGATGACTTGCATCGGCCCAAAATAGTCTACGGCTGTGCAAGAGAACGGAAACTGATGATGCTGTAGTCTCTCGCTCGGTAGGTCTCCCGTCGGGGGTATCTCTGGTGAACTGTTCTTTGTCTTGCACCATTGACAGCTGCCGTGTAGTGGCGGTTAAGAATATCCACTACCCCATATCTTCCCGTGGGTGTCGTAAAAGGCGACAGAGGGAAACAGGCAGGAGATGAGCAGTAGCATCTTCCTGATAACAGCAACTGTAACACAAAAAACTGCGGTTGCCAACCCGCACGCCAAGCGTGGCAACTATGGCAATATGGGGTATATGAAGAATTACACAAATAGACGGCCCCCAGTCCCCAGCGGCACCGCTATTCCTGGCTACGGTGGCGACCATGGTAACGGCGGGGCAGGGGGTGTTAAGAATCTCCGGTGGAGGTTCGGTTGCCACCTACGACGACTCGACCTGGCAACATTTAACGCACGTACCCTGAGGACTGACGAGAAGATCCTGGAGCTGGAAGAAGAGATAGACAAGTTGCGCTGGAATAATATAGGATTATCCGAGGTCCGAACAGAGGGGGAGGACACGGTGATTCTCGAATCCGGCAACTTGTTCTATCACCGGGAGGGCGACCATCTGTCCCAAGGAGGTGTTGGATTTATCGTCCACAAGTCTCTCGATAACAAAGTTTTAAAGATTGGGAGTGTATCGACGAGGCTTGCGTACCTTATACTCAGAATCACCAAACTGTATTCGCTGAAGGTCATACAGGTTTACGCGCCAATGTTGAAACATCCCGATGAGGAGTTGGAGGAAATGTATGAGGATATTTCCAGAGCCATGCATTCCTCCAAAACCCACTACACGGTGTTGATGGTAGAACTTCTTAAAAACAATAATGTAACACTTAAACTGGCATAATATTCAAGTATTTGAAAATATATAATATATAACATAACATAAAATATTTTCATATTACCTTAATCAATTCATTACATTTGAATAGCATTTCATGCAAAGTTTATACTTTGATTAAATATCAAAACACAATAAGGTTTTACCGTGTAGTGGCGGTGAAAAACATCCACCAGCCTACATCATCCCGTGAGTGTCGCTAGAGGCGACAGAGGGAAACAAAATCAGGAGATGGGTTTCTTCCTAATAACGACTAAAAATAAAAATTAATTTAAAATTTTATTGTATGGAACTGGCTTAGTAAACATTAAATTAATAAATGTTTCTGTAATTCCTTGACGTGTTTTATTAGTTGTAATTTACCAAACCTAGATTTTTATTCACATTGTAAAAACTTACCTCAATACAATTTTTTTGTATCGTAGTGACGGCTTAGGTGCAAGAACTGATACGGACCAACATCCAAACATGAAGCAATTACTTGTATGTCATATCATAAACACTTATTTCTTGCGGGATTCGAACAACACTTAGTCATTTTATTACTGAAAAATTAAATTTATTTTATAGATTTCTCTATACATGCGTACGAGGAAGCTCAAAATCGATTAGTGAGCTATTAAGAGGGCTCCGTTAGGAGTTACTCTGTGTGAAAGATTCAGAAATAAGGGTATTCACACTAGAACTCGGGTAACCGACATAGCTCAACGTATTAGTTAGCTGAAGTGGCAATGGGTCATCAATATAGCTCGAAGAACAGCCAACCTATAGGGACGAAAGGTTTTATCCTATACTATTAAACGAGCAATTCTTGTTTTTAAATATATATATGTATATATATATATATATATATATATATATATATATATATATATATATATATATATAATCGGAATCTCGGAAACGGCTCCAACGATTTTCATAAAATTTGGTGTCCAGGGAGTTTCGGGGATAGTAAATCGATCTAGCTAGGATTTATATTTAGAAAATGTCTTTTTGTCCGTGTTTTTAGGCAATGAAAAACTGCTACAATATCGTTAGAATAAGAAGGTAAATTTTTACGGATTGTTAGTGATTATAAATAGCTTAATTGGTATAATGGTCGGTCACAGAATCTTTAAACCCCGGTTCGAGCCCAGACCGACCGACCGAATTTTTTTAATTTTTTTTCATTTGTGTGTGTGTGTGTGTGAGTGTGTGTGTGTGTGTGTGAGTGTGTGTGTGTGTGTGTGAGTGTGTGTGTGTGTGTGTGAGTGTGTGTGTGTGTGTGTGAGTGTGTGTGTGTGTGTGTGTGTGAGTGTGTGTGTGTGTGTGTGTGAGTGTGTGTGTGTGTGAGTGTGTGTGTGTGTGTGTGAGTGTGTGTGTGTGTGTGTGAGTGTGTGTGTGTGTGTGTGAGTGTGTGTGTGTGTGTGTGAGTGTGTGTGTGTGTGTGTGAGTGTGTGTGTGTGTGTGTGAGTGTGTGTGTGTGTGTGTGTGAGTGTGTGTGTGTGTGTGTGAGTGTGTGTGTGTGTGTGTGAGTGTGTGTGTGTGTGTGTGAGTGTGTGTGTGTGTGTGTGAGTGTGTGTGTGTGTGTGTGTGAGTGTGTGTGTGTGTGTGTGAGTGTGTGTGTGTGTGTGTGTGAGTGTGTGTGTGTGTGTGTGAGTGTGTGTGTGTGTGTGTGAGTGTGTGTGTGTGTGTGTGTGAGTGTGTGTGTGTGTGTGTGAGTGTGTGTGTGTGTGTGTGTGAGTGTGTGTGTGTGTGTGTGAGTGTGTGTGTGTGTGTGAGTGTGTGTGTGTGTGTGTGAGTGTGTGTGTGTGTGTGAGTGTCACCCGTTCCCGGGGACGCAAACATTGCATGGGCATCTAGGGCTAAAAATACCTCGTCTATGACGACGTCATCTTAGGCGACATTAACGACGTCATCCACACCGCTGTCTTCATTTAAAATTTCAATAACCACCATTGGTTCATTGCAAAAAAAATTATCTTTACTCCACGTCAATTTCATTAATAATAATAAAAAATAAAAATAAATAAATAAAACTTACGATTCATATGACTGGTACGGTCTAATAGGAGACCTGTCATGGCCATCCAGTGATGTGTCACAAAAACGATTCTCTTCCTAAAACATAGGTGCAAACAAAAATATCCATGAACACGAATTCACCAAAATATACAAAATTCAGTGTGTATTAATGCAAACATAACACAAAAAATGTATCACCTCGAATTCGACTTCTGCTTTCACATCATCCCCAGGCTGTTCGCGACGTCCAGGTGGTGTAGGATAGTAAGCCTCAGGTGACGACGGGCGCGAGTCGTCTCGGTAAATAAATTGAAGAACTTCTTCTTCTGCTTGCACTGACGCTATGTGGGAGCGTTCATTTGGCGGCCTTTGGATGCCATATTGCGACAATCTTAAGTGAATGTAAACAAAAGTTTGTCGACTGGGTGTAGGCCGGTCTGGATACCTCTGACATTCGTACGGCGGCAGCAGCGCTTCCATTACATCTGCCATACACAAAATGCATGTGAGCTATGTGATGAGACGAATAGTTAGACATATTTTTATCCGAAAAGTATGTAGTCACTGCAAACTACAACAAACCCAGCAGAATATCTCGGTGAAGGAATAGCTCACAAAACGGAACAGAATAGTAGCGATCGCAACGCAGAGCAGAGGACAACTGATCTAGAAACATTTGTCTTCGATACCTGCGCTGGTCAAACATGATTTTTTGTCCTACTTATTCACCGCCTAACAATAATACAAATCATTTTCCATCCTTGTCACATAAACCCTATTCAATGTAGCAGGTAGCTCTACATGGGTTTGGGACCGTCGCAAAAGGGTCATATTCAAACAGCCCTAACTCTCGAGTTATGCAATTGAGAACAATAATTTTAATGTCAATTTGTAAGTAACATCCTTAAGTATTAGGACAGTATTAAAAAATTTAGTATCAATGTGCTAGTTTTTGAAGTATGTTAAGAAAAATATGTAAAAAATATGTTAAATTAGCATTGTAAGTGTTTTAAGATATTTTGGAAAGAAAACTTTCCATGATGTTTATTTTTATTTGATAGATGCTATTTTTACCTTTTGAATAACATTTTTTTAGTAGTTTTTAGTAGGACCTTTCTGTCCAGAGAAATCTGCATCTTTTGGCAGAGGTATCTACAAGAATAAAAAAAAAATGGCGGCCATTCCGACAGGAGGGGGCGTAGACCCCCATATATAAATGTTTTCGTCGATGAAATTAGGTATATTTTGTAACCTTAAATTATCGCTAGGTTGTGACCAGACACACTGTATAGATTGGATCGATGGTAAAGGTTGTGCTGGATTTATTATCAACCTTGTTTTTTCGCTAATTGTATCATTTGTGCTATCATTGGTGCTTTGTGGTCGTTTGCGATTAATTTGCTCAGTGTTAATCTTATTCAGTGATATGGGAGGACGAGGATTACAGGGAACACCATCCGGATCAGGAGGGACTCCCCATCCAGATGGTGTTCCCATCACCTCCTCCATTTTATTTAAGGAAATCACATATAAATCTAAACTACTAATCAACACTTATTTTTAAAATCATAACTAACACAAATTAAGATTAATTAATTGAAGCAAATCAACAGTTCAAATCAATCAATTTAAAAAAACGCATAAATTGTACAAAACTTGTTATCTCACTTGACTCCTTTATCTTACTCCTAGTGTAATGTCTTATGGAATTTTGATATAGGGTAATATAAGCATATAAGCAACTGACATTGAAGTGCATTGAAGCCATATTTGTTTTGCTTACACTTAAATTGTAAAGAGTCCCTTAGAGAAAAATTTAAACGAATAAACTAAATTAAATTAATTTTGGCATCACAATATATTTGTGAAAATATAATGTATGTATGTAATGTATGTATAATGTATGTATGTAAACATGTAGCAGAATTCTGTGTAATGTATATATGTATTGTAGGAGCTTCAGTAGTTGTAAAACAAAAACACTATAATGTAGAAGTTATAGTAATTCGATACCCAATATGTATATGGAAAGTACAAACAAACTTACCGAATAGCATTTCTAGGCCCAGGTTTAGGAAACCGAGGCAATTTAATGTCTGGCACTTGTTTCGGAGATCGCCCACATTTTTCACATTTTCTATAAATGTTGTGTGATATGGTGAAATAAGTAGATGGTTACCTAATTAAGTTCACAACAATTTTACACAAACTATGGAAAGAGTCAGTATCTCACTTGAGTTTATCAACTTTTTACCAACAACACTGCTCTGGTTCGACCGACACTAATACGGAGGAGCGAAATTCACTCAACTCAATGCAAAAATGAAGACAAAGAACTATAACAAAGTAACAAATTAAAGGAACAACAAAAACCAACAATTCGCTGAAATTTGAAGCGAATGAAAACCGCGGAATACATTTACTTCTAGCGGAGAGTTGCCATTTTCTAAATTTAATACTCCTCAATAAACGTAGCGAAGATAACTGTCGCTGTTGCTTTAATCATTTTTGTTTACAGATAAAACATAACCAATATTTTTCTATTTTTTCTAAATTTAATATTCTTCAATAAACGTAGAGAAGATAACTGTCGCTGTTGCTTTAATCATTTTTATTTACAGATAAAACATGACCAATATTTTTCTTTTTTAATAAAATCCAAATTAACAGTAAAAAATTAACTAACGAAATATAGTATTTTTAACATGAATAGAAAGATACAAAATCTATTGATGAAATACTCTCGTTTTAGAAGTTTTTAAATAACTTGGCAATTTTTTGGTAGAAATCTCGTAAGACAAAATGTCCAAATAAATAATACTGTTACCGCGCCATCTACATGGTTTATCAAGTAGTATTACATCGATTTGCGAAACCGACGTAATTCTTTGAGAATTTATTCGATGGCGCTGCTGTTCTTACTGTCGCATAGGTCCCATACACTCTACGAGCACTTAACCCTAGGGTTAAGTGCTCGTAGCATACACTATATATATTATTATAGTCGATAAGGCCTGGTTCGTCCAGTGTATGTTTTGACAGATTATAGACCGTGCGTTGTTTACTGTTTTCGTCTGTGGTCAACGGTTGTGTTTCGTTCTGACGTTGACTTAGATGGTTGGCATTTGATTTGATCGTTAATTTTTGGTTTGGCTATTTGTTTATTTTTGCATTGGGTGCATTTGGCAGAAAAAAGCGCTAGCAAGCGCTTATAAGCGCTAAAATAGTTTTCGGCCAGGACGCGATTGCTACTTCAGTAGCGCTGACACAATCCGCCATTTTGCTTATTTAATTTATTTGTTTTGAAGTAGAGTTTATAATTTGTTTTGTGCAATATTAGTTTTAAGTAAAGTTACAGCCTATATACGTCCCACTGCTGGGCACAGGCCTCCCCTCATTTCTGCGAGGGTTTTAGGGCAAGGAAGTGTCCGCCGCGCTGCCCCAATGCGTGTTGGCGAACTTCACATGTCTTCGAAATATTTTTTTTTTATTATTATTCCTCAGACATGCAGGTTTCCTCACGATGTTTTCCTTCAGCGCTAGTTTTAAGTAATATAATGTTATGAATAGACATATACATGTTATTAAAAATTCATGATTGGTATGTTTTTAATATGAATACTTTACAAACATATATTTAAATTAGGTTAGGTTCTCCGGTTAAAACTAACATCGTGTCGCTTACCGCTTACGATCGCCATTTTGCTTACAAGCGCTTGCTATCGCTTTTTTCTGCCAAACGCACCCATTCATTGTATTTTGCTGTTTCTCGTTTGTTTAAAGTTTCGATGCAATTATTAAAATCAAATGTCGTTAAAACTGTCTTTAGTTTACTGAACAAATTGTGTTGTTTATGAAATGTAAATCGAACCGTTTCTGCTGAATCACCGTTCGTAACAACTTTTTACTTGCCTGATTTAAGATCTTTGCGCTTCCTCGAATGTCCTTTTTTGTTGATATTTTGACACACGTAGGAATGAGATTATGGTCTCTGCATCTCTTCAAGAAATTTAAAGATGTTATATATCGTGCGCGCTTGGTTTTAAGATCTTCTAATCGGTGAATTTTATTTGCTATTACCAGTCCGTACTGGTTGACATAATGATTTCTTAAATTTACGCGAACACTACACATTGAATAAAACTAAATTTACGGATTTTATCGCGTTTATTCCTCTACTTTTACTTATTTTTAATTTAATTTAGTTTTATTCAATGAGTAGTGTTCGCGTATATTTAAGAAATCATTAGTTTTCTTCTATTTATTTTCTTGATGCTTTATTCTTACATTGGCGGATTTGGAATGTTTAACCACATTTTTTTCGCCCGAAGCAATTGGAAAGGGCTACCCTTTAAGTAGGGAGGCGGAAAATGCATTACGCATACCACGATAGCCGGTCTGTCGTGGTTATGCGGGACTCACTGCCTACCGGGAGAACCTAAGTGATACCCTCTAAAAACCGCCTTTGGGGACTGGCAACTGGCTGTTTAAGCTTCTTATGCCGTATCGGAAACGACCCTCTTTTGGGAAAAGAGGGCGCAGGCGGCTACGAGCCGCTGAGGGAGTGCATACGAAGGCAAATTAATTATGAATAATTTGATTTGAGTTGGCCTGAGCCACCAGGAGGCAGTTCAGGTCGTTTGATAGTTTATTAGGCGGGTCCGAGTAAGAGTTTCTCGGCCAGGGGACTCGATAGCGATAGGGGGTTGGGGCTGCATAAGTAGCTGCCTTACGAATAAGATGATTGGAGTGCGACTCTGAGGCTTTGAAGAAGTTCTCAGAGAGTTTTTTAAGAAATTGTTGAATTGTAGGGAGCTCTAGGTTACGATGAAGGACGGCATTACGGACGTACCAAGGTGCGTTTGCAGCTCGACGACAGAAAAGGTTTTGAACTATTTGGAGTTCATTAATAATTTTAGGGTCGGCGTGGCCAAAAATGGGGCCCGCGTAGGACATGACTGGTCGTATACAGACCTTATAAAGGGTACGCTTGTTTCTGAGGGACATTTTACTGTGTCGGCCCAACATACTGTTGAGCCTACTCAGGTAAAAACGTGCGTTACGGGTTAGTCTCTTGACGTGGGGCCTGAAAGTGAGCCTTGTGTCTAGAGTGACACCTAAATATTTGGCAGTCGTATGCCAGGAGACAGAGGTCCCTAGCATACGTATTGGTGGAGTGTTTTTGAGACGGCGTCGTTTATAATCGAAGTGAACGGCGGAGCTCTTGTCCGGGTTCACATCGATGCGCCATTTTTTGAACCAAGCTCCTAGGTCGTCAACTGACTTTTGAACCTTGTTCCGTATGAAAGGTAGCGAGATACCTTTACAGTAGATAGCAGTGTCGTCTGCGAAGAGGGAGAGCTGAACGGCTTTTGACGGGATGGGAATGTCGTTGGTGAACAGGATGTACATCAGAGGAGCAAGTACTAAGCCCTGAGGGACACCAGCTTTGATAGGGCGCTGTGAAGATAGCGTGCCTTCGTGTCTAAAATGAAAGGTACGATGCTTTAGATAAGAGGCCACGAGACGTACTAGACGATCGGGGAGACCTATTTTGAAAAGCTTGTAGATAAGGCCTGTACGCCAGACGAAAATCAAAGGCTTTAGCTATGTTGAAAAAGACCGCGATGGTCTTATGACGACGAGGATAAAAACCGCTGAGGATATATTCCACAATATGGTGAACTTGTTAGAGACATGAGTGTTTCGTTCGGAAGCCGAATTGATGGGGAATGATAAGAGGGTCACCGTCTGCGGGAAACAGATGGCGCTTCATGCGGGTTTGGATGACTCTTTCGAAGAGCTTGCCCATGGCCTTGAGGAGGCTAATGGGGCGATGACTGGAGGGGAGGTTGAGAGGCTTGCCTTGCTTGGGAATACCAATCACATAATGATTTCTTATATTTACGCGAACACTACACATTGAAATAATACTAGTTTTAACGGAATTTATCGCGTATATTTAACTTTTTTACCCGACGTTTCGAGAGCTTTACAGCACCCATGGTCACGGGAAGGACTGAGATGTTCAACGTCCAGCTGTCATAGTTAACCGCGGTTACCATAGATTAAAATTTTAACTTTTGTTCCGATCTACACAGTATGAGCTTATGGTATCATGGAGTCTTGCAGTTGTATGCTTGGGTTGGGATTTAATTTTATTTATTATAGGATCCCAAGCAGATGGTAGCACCCAGCCATCTTCTCTATTGAAATTAGGATGTTTTTTGATTTCAATAGCCTCGCGAATCATCCTTGGAAGTAATCGGTGTTCTTTAGCGAGGATTTGTGGTCTATCAAATCTGATGTAGTGACGGGGGCGATCTTGTACATGTTCACAGACTGCAGACTTCCCGGAGCGTCGATTCTTCACATCAGCTATATGTTCTTTGACGCGGGTTTTAATTGATCTTTTAGTTTGTCCTATGTAGGAGAGACCACATTCACAATCAAGCTTGTACACTCCTGCATCTTGCAGAGGGACGTTACACTTGACTGATGGTAAAAACTGACCAATCTTCTTCGGCGGCTTGAAGTATGTTTTGATGGAAGCGCGCTTCAAGATGTAGCCAATCTTGTCAGTGACTCCTCTAACATATGGCAGTACAGCAGGTACACGCTCGACTGTGGCCGGCTTCACTCGTTCTCTGTGACGTAGGCGTGGGACCCGAAGCTTGTTGTCATGCAAAACTTGCTTGACATGTTGGAGCTCGGCAGCCAGGTGTTTACTGTCACAGATCCCTCGTGCTCTCTGAAACAAAGATTTACCCACGGTAGCTAACTGTGAAGGATGGTGGTGAGAATCACCGTTTAAATATCTATCTGTATGGGTCTTTTTTCTATACACAGTATGGCTCAAGGTGTTATCAGGATTCCGAATTACTAACACATCTAGAAAAGCTAAGGAATTGTTTGCCTCTAACTCCATTGTGAACTGAATTTTAGAATTTATAGAGTTAAGATGGTCTAAAAATGCAGTTACTTTATCTAAAGGTAGAATTGTGAAAGTGTCGTCTACGTACCGCTTGTAGAATCTTGGATTTATGGGAGAAGTAAGCAGGGCTTTCTCCTCAAAGTCTTCCATGAATATGTCGGCGACAATGGGAGATACAGGTGAGCCCATCGCCACACCATCTACTTGCTTGTAGAACTCCTCCTTCCACAATAGGTAGCCAGATGTAAGGCAGTGTCTGAGTAATACTGCATATTCTGCGGGCATGTTGTTTTCTTCCAGCCTTCTAGTTACAATTGAGATGCAGTCTTCAATAGGTAAGCATGTAAACAATGACTGCACATCAAAACTGACCATAGTTTCATTGTCTGCCAGACGTAGGTCTTTAATCTCGCTGACAAAATGGTAGGAATCCTTTATGTGTGCTCTTGTATGTCCCCTGAGCGGTGAGAGTATTTTCGCTAAGTGTTGAGCCAATCTGTAAGTTGGTGAATCGATTTGGCTCACTATGGGGCGTAATGGAGCATTGGGCTTGTGTATTTTTGGTAACCCATACAACTTTGGTGATTTGGCGCACGTAGGTATTATCCATTTTACGTCCAGATTTAATTTTTCGGAGTGTTTCTTTATGAGGTCACTAGTTGTTTTTAGTGTGCTATTTGTTGGGTCGTTTTTAACCTTTTTATAAGTACTTACATCCGACAAAAGTTCTTGTATTTTAGAATTATAATCTGACGTATCCATGACCACCGTGGCGTTTCCCTTATCTGCGCGGAGAATCGTAAGTTCTGGTTTATTGCGTAGGTTCTTTAACGCTATAAATTCGTCTCTGGGAAGATTCGGTTTAGGCACTGAACATCGACGTAACATAGACGAAATGTCTTGACGTATCGCCTCCAAATCTTCTTTCCGCATATTGTTTTTAAATAAACAGTCCTCGACACTACAGATAATTTCTTCGTACGGTAATCTGCTAGGAGTTATAGCATAGTTTAGTCCTTTGGATAAAACCTTTATTGTTGCATCATCCAGTGTTTGTTTTGACAGATTATAGAACGCGATTAATCTATGATCTGTGTTTGTCAATGGTTGCTTTTGGTTCTGGCATTGATTCGGATGTTTGACATTTGATTTGGCCGTTAATTTTTGATATTTTTCTATATGTTTGTTTTTGAATTCGTTATATTTACTAATTTCGCGTTTATTTAATGTTTCCATGCAAAAATTATAATCAAACGTCGTTAAAACTTTCTTTAATTCACTGGATGATGTGTCTATGGATTTATTTATGTCATATAGATCGGAGCGTTTTTGTTGGATTACCGCCCGTAACAACTTTTTACTTGCCTGATTTAAGATCTTAGCGCTTCCTCGAATGTCCTTTTTGGTGGATATTTTGACACACGTAGGAATGAGATTATGGTCTCGACATCTCTTCAAGAAATTTAAGGCTGTTAGATATCTTGCGCGCTTAGTCTTTAGATCTTCTAATCGGCGTATTTTATTTGCAATTACCAGTCCGTACTGGTTTACATAATGATTTCTTATATTTACGCGAACACTACACATTGAAATAATACTAGTTTTAACGGAATTTATCGCGTATATTTAACTTTTTTACCCGACGTTTCGAGAGCTTTACAGCACCCATGGTCACGGGAAGGACTGAGATGTTCAACGTCCAGCTGTCATAGTTAACCGCGGTTACCATAGATTAAAATTTTAACTTTTGTTCCGATCTACACAGTATGAGCTTATGGTATCATGGAGTCTTGCAGTTGTATGCTTGGGTTGGGATTTAATTTTATTTATTATAGGATCCCAAGCAGATGGTAGCACCCAGCCATCTTCTCTATTGAAATTAGGATGTTTTTTGATTTCAATAGCCTCGCGAATCATCCTTGGAAGTAATCGGTGTTCTTTAGCGAGGATTTGTGGTCTATCAAATCTGATGTAGTGACGGGGGCGATCTTGTACATGTTCACAGACTGCAGACTTCCCGGAGCGTCGATTCTTCACATCAGCTATATGTTCTTTGACGCGGGTTTTAATTGATCTTTTAGTTTGTCCTATGTAGGAGAGACCACATTCACAATCAAGCTTGTACACTCCTGCATCTTGCAGAGGGACGTTACACTTGACTGATGGTAAAAACTGACCAATCTTCTTCGGCGGCTTGAAGTATGTTTTGATGGAAGCGCGCTTCAAGATGTAGCCAATCTTGTCAGTGACTCCTCTAACATATGGCAGTACAGCAGGTACACGCTCGACTGTGGCCGGCTTCACTCGTTCTCTGTGACGTAGGCGTGGGACCCGAAGCTTGTTGTCATGCAAAACTTGCTTGACATGTTGGAGCTCGGCAGCCAGGTGTTTACTGTCACAGATCCCTCGTGCTCTCTGAAACAAAGATTTACCCACGGTAGCTAACTGTGAAGGATGGTGGTGAGAATCACCGTTTAAATATCTATCTGTATGGGTCTTTTTTCTATACACAGTATGGCTCAAGGTGTTATCAGGATTCCGAATTACTAACACATCTAGAAAAGCTAAGGAATTGTTTGCCTCTAACTCCATTGTGAACTGAATTTTAGAATTTATAGAGTTAAGATGGTCTAAAAATGCAGTTACTTTATCTAAAGGTAGAATTGTGAAAGTGTCGTCTACGTACCGCTTGTAGAATCTTGGATTTATGGGAGAAGTAAGCAGGGCTTTCTCCTCAAAGTCTTCCATGAATATGTCGGCGACAATGGGAGATACAGGTGAGCCCATCGCCACACCATCTACTTGCTTGTAGAACTCCTCCTTCCACAATAGGTAGCCAGATGTAAGGCAGTGTCTGAGTAATACTGCATATTCTGCGGGCATGTTGTTTTCTTCCAGCCTTCTAGTTACAATTGAGATGCAGTCTTCAACAGGTAAGCATGTAAACAATGACTGCACATCAAAACTGACCATAGTTTCATTGTCTGCCAGACGTAGGTCTTAAATCTCGCTGACAAAATGGTAGGAATCCTTTATGTGTGCTCTTGTATGTCCCCTGAGCGGTGAGAGTATTTTCGCTAAGTGTTGAGCCAATCTGTAAGTTGGTGAATCGATTTGGCTCACTATGGGGCGTAATGGAGCATTGGGCTTGTGTATTTTTGGTAACCCATACAACTTTGGTGATTTGGCGCACGTAGGTATTATCCATTTTACGTCCAGATTTAATTTTTCGGAGTGTTTCTTTATGAGGTCACTAGTTGTTTTTAGTGTGCTATTTGTTGGGTCGTTTTTAACCTTTTTATAAGTACTTACATCCGACAAAAGTTCTTGTATTTTAGAATTATAATCTGACGTATCCATGACCACCGTGGCGTTTCCCTTATCTGCGCGGAGAATCGTAAGTTCTGGTTTATTGCGTAGGTTCTTTAACGCTATAAATTCGTCTCTGGGAAGATTCGGTTTAGGCACTGAACATCGACGTAACATAGACGAAATGTTAAAAACAATATGCGGAAAGAAGATTTGGAGGCGATACGTCAAGACATTTCGTCTATGTTACGTCGATGTTCAGTGCCTAAACCGAATCTTCCCAGAGACGAATTTATAGCGTTAAAGAACCTACGCAATAAACCAGAACTTACGATTCTCCGCGCAGATAAGGGAAACGCCACGGTGGTCATGGATACGTCAGATTATAATTCTAAAATACAAGAACTTTTGTCGGATGTAAGTACTTATAAAAAGGTTAAAAACGACCCAACAAATAGCACACTAAAAACAACTAGTGACCTCATAAAGAAACACTCCGAAAAATTAAATCTGGACGTAAAATGGATAATACCTACGTGCGCCAAATCACCAAAGTTGTATGGGTTACCAAAAATACACAAGCCCAATGCTCCATTACGCCCCATAGTGAGCCAAATCGATTCACCAACTTACAGATTGGCTCAACACTTAGCGAAAATACTCTCACCGCTCAGGGGACATACAAGAGCACACATAAAGGATTCCTACCATTTTGTCAGCGAGATTAAAGACCTACGTCTGGCAGACAATGAAACTATGGTCAGTTTTGATGTGCAGTCATTGTTTACGTGCTTACCTGTTGAAGACTGCATCTCAATTGTAACTAGAAGGCTGGAAGAAAACAACATGCCCGCAGAATATGCAGTATTACTCAGACACTGCCTTACATCTGGCTACCTATTGTGGAAGGAGGAGTTCTACAAGCAAGTAGATGGTGTGGCGATGGGCTCACCTGTATCTCCCATTGTCGCCGACATATTCATGGAAGACTTTGAGGAGAAAGCCCTGCTTACTTCTCCCATAAATCCAAGATTCTACAAGCGGTACGTAGACGACACTTTCACAATTCTACCTTTAGATAAAGTAACTGCATTTTTAGACCATCTTAACTCTATAAATTCTAAAATTCAGTTCACAATGGAGTTAGAGGCAAACAATTCCTTAGCTTTTCTAGATGTGTTAGTAATTCGGAATCCTGATAACACCTTGAGCCATACTGTGTATAGAAAAAAGACCCATACAGATAGATATTTAAACGGTGATTCTCACCACCATCCTTCACAGTTAGCTACCGTGGGTAAATCTTTGTTTCAGAGAGCACGAGGGATCTGTGACAGTAAACACCTGGCTGCCGAGCTCCAACATGTCAAGCAAGTTTTGCATGACAACAAGCTTCGGGTCCCACGCCTACGTCACAGAGAACGAGTGAAGCCGGCCACAGTCGAGCGTGTACCTGCTGTACTGCCATATGTTAGAGGAGTCACTGACAAGATTGGCTACATCTTGAAGCGCGCTTCCATCAAAACATACTTCAAGCCGCCGAAGAAGATTGGTCAGTTTTTACCATCAGTCAAGTGTAACGTCCCTCTGCAAGATGCAGGAGTGTACAAGCTTGATTGTGAATGTGGTCTCTCCTACATAGGACAAACTAAAAGATCAATTAAAACCCGCGTCAAAGAACATATAGCTGATGTGAAGAATCGACGCTCCGGGAAGTCTGCAGTCTGTGAACATGTACAAGATCGCCCCCGTCACTACATCAGATTTGATAGACCACAAATCCTCGCTAAAGAACACCGATTACTTCCAAGGATGATTCGCGAGGCTATTGAAATCAAAAAACATCCTAATTTCAATAGAGAAGATGGCTGGGTGCTACCATCTGCTTGGGATCCTATAATAAATAAAATTAAATCCCAACCCAAGCATACAACTGCAAGACTCCATGATACCATAAGCTCATACTGTGTAGATCGGAACAAAAGTTAAAATTTTAATCTATGGTAACCGCGGTTAACTATGACAGCTGGACGTTGAACATCTCAGTCCTTCCCGTGACCATGGGTGCTGTAAAGCTCTCGAAACGTCGGGTAAAAAAGTTAAATATACGCGATAAATTCCGTTAAAACTAGTATTATTTCAATGTGTAGTGTTCGCGTAAATATAAGAAATCATTATGTAAACCAGTACGGACTGGTAATTGCAAATAAAATACGCCGATTAGAAGATCTAAAGACTAAGCGCGCAAGATATCTAACAGCCTTAAATTTCTTGAAGAGATGTCGAGACCATAATCTCATTCCTACGTGTGTCAAAATATCCACCAAAAAGGACATTCGAGGAAGCGCTAAGATCTTAAATCAGGCAAGTAAAAAGTTGTTACGGGCGGTAATCCAACAAAAACGCTCCGATCTATATGACATAAATAAATCCATAGACACATCATCCAGTGAATTAAAGAAAGTTTTAACGACGTTTGATTATAATTTTTGCATGGAAACATTAAATAAACGCGAAATTAGTAAATATAACGAATTCAAAAACAAACATATAGAAAAATATCAAAAATTAACGGCCAAATCAAATGTCAAACATCCGAATCAATGCCAGAACCAAAAGCAACCATTGACAAACACACATCATAGATTAATCGCGTTCTATAATCTGTCAAAACAAACACTGGATGATGCAACAATAAAGGTTTTATCCAAAGGACTAAACTATGCTATAACTCCTAGCAGATTACCGTACGAAGAAATTATCTGTAGTGTCGAGGACTGTTTATTTAAAAACAATATGCGGAAAGAAGATTTGGAGGCGATACGTCAAGACATTTCGTCTATGTTACGTCGATGTTCAGTGCCTAAACCGAATCTTCCCAGAGACGAATTTATAGCGTTAAAGAACCTACGCAATAAACCAGAACTTACGATTCTCCGCGCAGATAAGGGAAACGCCACGGTGGTCATGGATACGTCAGATTATAATTCTAAAATACAAGAACTTTTGTCGGATGTAAGTACTTATAAAAAGGTTAAAAACGACCCAACAAATAGCACACTAAAAACAACTAGTGACCTCATAAAGAAACACTCCGAAAAATTAAATCTGGACGTAAAATGGATAATACCTACGTGCGCCAAATCACCAAAGTTGTATGGGTTACCAAAAATACACAAGCCCAATGCTCCATTACGCCCCATAGTGAGCCAAATCGATTCACCAACTTACAGATTGGCTCAACACTTAGCGAAAATACTCTCACCGCTCAGGGGACATACAAGAGCACACATAAAGGATTCCTACCATTTTGTCAGCGAGATTAAAGACCTACGTCTGGCAGACAATGAAACTATGGTCAGTTTTGATGTGCAGTCATTGTTTACATGCTTACCTGTTGAAGACTGCATCTCAATTGTAACTAGAAGGCTGGAAGAAAACAACATGCCCGCAGAATATGCAGTATTACTCAGACACTGCCTTACATCTGGCTACCTATTGTGGAAGGAGGAGTTCTACAAGCAAGTAGATGGTGTGGCGATGGGCTCACCTGTATCTCCCATTGTCGCCGACATATTCATGGAAGACTTTGAGGAGAAAGCCCTGCTTACTTCTCCCATAAATCCAAGATTCTACAAGCGGTACGTAGACGACACTTTCACAATTCTACCTTTAGATAAAGTAACTGCATTTTTAGACCATCTTAACTCTATAAATTCTAAAATTCAGTTCACAATGGAGTTAGAGGCAAACAATTCCTTAGCTTTTCTAGATGTGTTAGTAATTCGGAATCCTGATAACACCTTGAGCCATACTGTGTATAGAAAAAAGACCCATACAGATAGATATTTAAACGGTGATTCTCACCACCATCCTTCACAGTTAGCTACCGTGGGTAAATCTTTGTTTCAGAGAGCACGAGGGATCTGTGACAGTAAACACCTGGCTGCCGAGCTCCAACATGTCAAGCAAGTTTTGCATGACAACAAGCTTCGGGTCCCACGCCTACGTCACAGAGAACGAGTGAAGCCGGCCACAGTCGAGCGTGTACCTGCTGTACTGCCATATGTTAGAGGAGTCACTGACAAGATTGGCTACATCTTGAAGCGCGCTTCCATCAAAACATACTTCAAGCCGCCGAAGAAGATTGGTCAGTTTTTACCATCAGTCAAGTGTAACGTCCCTCTGCAAGATGCAGGAGTGTACAAGCTTGATTGTGAATGTGGTCTCTCCTACATAGGACAAACTAAAAGATCAATTAAAACCCGCGTCAAAGAACATATAGCTGATGTGAAGAATCGACGCTCCGGGAAGTCTGCAGTCTGTGAACATGTACAAGATCGCCCCCGTCACTACATCAGATTTGATAGACCACAAATCCTCGCTAAAGAACACCGATTACTTCCAAGGATGATTCGCGAGGCTATTGAAATCAAAAAACATCCTAATTTCAATAGAGAAGATGGCTGGGTGCTACCATCTGCTTGGGATCCTATAATAAATAAAATTAAATCCCAACCCAAGCATACAACTGCAAGACTCCATGATACCATAAGCTCATACTGTGTAGATCGGAACAAAAGTTAAAATTTTAATCTATGGTAACCGCGGTTAACTATGACAGCTGGACGTTGAACATCTCAGTCCTTACCGTGACCATGGGTGCTGTAAAGCTCTCGAAACGTCGGGTAAAAAAGTTAAATATACGCGATAAATTCCGTTAAAACTAGTATTATTTCAATACCAATCACAGTTGCCTCCTTCCACGTAGTGAGAAAGTAACTATGGTTGAAGCAGGCGTTGAAGATAATAGACAAAAAGGTTAATACCTGCTCAGGAAAGTGTTTTAGGGCTTGGTTGGAGATGTCATCCGCGCCCGGGGCCTTTTTGGGCTTAAGTCTTTTTATGAGGGACGAAATCTCATCATTGGACACAGAGATAGGTTCGGAGGCTGTAGGGTGAGTTCCGGCGGCGGACCTCATCCTCCACTACCTGGACGTGTGAGGGTTCGACAGGTTGAGAGCTAGGAGAGTATTGTGCGGCAATGCTATCTGCAAAGCACTCAGCCTTTTCCTCGTCCTAGAAGGCAATCGTACCGTCGGAACGGGAGAGAGGGAGAGTGTGGGTGATATCTAGTACGCTGTATGAGATGTAGAGATATTCTCCATGAGTTTAATCTTTTCGAGGTCTCGAAATTCAGAGAGGCGGAAACGGAGTTCTCGTTGAAATCGATTGGCCGAGCGCCTATATTCGGGGGTGGGATATTTTGCTGCTCTCCGGAAAGCAGCTTTCTTGGCTTTTAATAGGTTGCTAATAAGTAGGGGAAGCCCACTATTGTTAGCAACCGGGACGACCCTTTCGTTCTCCTTAAGGGAAGATTTAATAAGGGTGGAGAGTGAGTCACCGCGGTCGGTGTCGATTTTTTCGGGACTGTCTAAGTCCGACGGTAGGGAGATGGTAGAGTCCTGTGAGTCCAGAGCTTTGGCTAGGGACTCCTTGAATCCCTTCCAATTAGTGAAGGTTTTCGTGTGTGTTGGGGGAGGCGGCTGATGGCCAAGAATGAGGGAGACCGGTCGGTGATCGGATCCTAGATCCTCTAGTGTCTCGATTGCCCTGAGGTTGAGAGAAACTCCTTAGAGTAACGCAAAATCTAGTACATCGGGGGCGTGATCGGTGTTATCGGGAAAGTGAGTAACACCGGGGGGACTGTGGACGGTAATATCAAGAGACTGCGTGATATCGAGCAGTATCTTGCCACTAGGGGAGGTAGTACTGCATGTCAATTCAGTATGCTTGGAGTTAAAATCTCCAAACATAATGAATGAATTGCCTAAAGATAAAATGGCCTCAAAATCTTTTTTGAGGGGATGGGTTCCTGAAGGGATGTAACAGGAGGCTATGAGGATGGACTGATGTCCAGTCATAGCTTGCCTGCATACCGTGGCTTCCATGTTGGTAAGCTGCGGAGTAGAAATGTGCGAGCAGTGAAGTGTCTTCTTGTAATAGATGGCCGTTCCGCCGCCTCGGCGGTCGGGTCTGTCATTACGAAGAAGAGAGAAGTTTTTAATAGAAAGGCCTTTAGTATCCTTAGTTTGAGATTAGTTTCCTGTAGGAGGAGGAAATCGGCTTCACGATTTCGAAGAAAGAGCTTAAGCTCTGGGAGGTTATTTCGCAAACCGCGAATATTAAATGTTACAAGCGATAAACCCTTAGGTTTGATACGACAGAGGGGCAGAGGCGGCAACGGTGGCTGCGGAGATTGTAGGAGCGGCAGGGGCCGCTGAGACAGGGAGGGTGCGATTTTGCGCGTTTACTGCTGCGCTTGGAGTTCACCGTGGTGAATGTAGAATCCACGGTTCCGTCGGAGTCACATGACTCCGATGAACCGGTGCCAGAATAATTGGTGGTGGGCCTCTTCCGGGAGGCCGACGCAGAGGACTCGGAGCATGCTCCATCTCTAATGGGGCAAAAGAGTTCTTAGTTTCTAGGTATGTCGCGATTACGGGCGGCGGTTGGAGTGCCTGAGGGGCAGGGGGAGTAACATGGGCGGCGATGGCGGCGAGGGCCGTCTCATCGAGGTTAAGGCCCAGACCAAGAGTTTGGTTTAGGGCGACAACGAGGGACTTAATTTGGCTAACTGTGGACATGTTGGGGCAGTATTTCTACTATTAGTAATGATTTCGGCGAGTCCCTGTTCTTGAGGACTTGAACACGAGACTTACTACGAGACAATATACACGTATAATAATAATACAAGGAAAACAAAGAATAACAAGAGAAATAACAAAAATCAACAATACTATAATAACAGTAAAAATAACAATAAAGATAACAGTAAAGATAAAAATAAAATAACAGTAACAAGCGGAGGTGAGTCAAACCTCCCCGCCCGAAGACAGGGGGGCAAGAACTGTTAGCGTAAGTGACTCACCAATGCGTCGACGCTGTACAGCGCGAGCAGGACAGCGGAGGCGCGAGAGCGAGATAGCACTACCGTACAGGGACAAGAGCGCAGACTACCTGGACACGACCGCTCGAGAGTGGTGCCACAGGCGGAGTTGTTTTCTGTTTAACCACAAAAACGCCTCTTTTTTATAGGCAATTTCGATCAATCATAATTGTTGAATTTTACACACGGCACTTACGAATTGCACACGGCACTAATGATTTTCCGTCGACCAATCGGAGCAAAGAGCAACCTTTTCTAAGGGAAAATTACAAAGGGGGATGCCCATTTTCGGCCATGGTACGCCCAACAATATGCATTTGTTAAAAAAAATATCTTTATTTATGATTATTAATCGCGGTATTCATTTATCCTAAAAAGATGGGAATATTTTTGCACAAAAAATGGTAATGAAATGATAAAAATAAAATTAGGTAAATGCGTAATTCATTAGTTCGTGGATAAAATAAAAAAATGTTGCCTTTCACAAATCTCATTAAAATCGATTCCCTTTTTTTAATCGATTATTTACGGTGTCATTATCACAATGCTAATATAACTTTTCGATAACTATTATGATGTTATGATATAGGTGTAAAGCAACCGTTGACAACGGATATTTATCCAAAACAGCCGATGCGCAACCGTAGTCTACCAGTTGTTTATCTGACTACAGACGAAAAAGGATGGTTATCTTTTTAATGTGTGTGCGGGTGGCTAAGCTGTATCGCTTTTTGCAATGGTGCTTAAAAACTACTTGACCGATTTAAAAAATTCTTTCATCGTTACAATTCTATTATGACTGTGAAACGTACGATGAATTTTATGATAGAAGACGCTACTTTCAACGAATATAGGTATTTATTTAGTTAAACTCGTAAAATACTTTCACCGCTATAATGTTATGTATATTTATAGATATCTAATGTAGGATGCATTTTTATTATAGAGGGCGCTACTTTCTGTGAATATGTGTTTATTAGCTAATCTCGAAAAATACTAGACCGATTTTGAAAATTCTTTCACCATCCCATTGCTTATGAGGGCGTTATTTGTGTTATAAATTAATATTATTAAGATAATTATTTGTGATATTAATACTTTCTAAATTAATAAACATAAATACCTACCCAAGATGATCAAATCCTACTATTATTTTTAAAATTTAACAATCGTATTTACAAGCTTTACCTACTTAGGTTGATTGTTTTAGATATAGATTAGGAGGTTGACGCGTCGGTCTGTGACGTTTATAGGCCGAGTCGATTATCTTAGTTTTAAAAATATTTAACATCGGTGTTTTATAGTCAGTTCCATCTCTAAGTTAATTGTACCGTATAATTAATGTGTGGAAGTGTTTTCCAGTGAATATGTGCTAAAATTAAAAAGAAATTAACAAATGATCCTGGGTGGACTGTGAACTGCTGCTGCGGACATACCCTCCGAGTTAAAAACAAAAGATTATGTACAAACAATTAGAAAAAAAGTTTTAGTTATTGCCGAGAGCTCTAATTGGATCAATTCAGTGTATTTTGTTCGACACAAAACAATACATGTAAAATAGTGGATAAAATTATCAACGGAACTACGCACAACGCCATGTTTACACGAACAGTGATACTAATACCGCTGCACTTACAATTAATAAGAAAATGCCTAAGTGCGGGTACTGTGGTAAATTTTTGTCCAACGCGGACTGTGTGAGGTGCTCTAAATGCGCAAATAATTTTCATCGTACTTGCTGTTCTGTACCGACGGGGCCAACACCTCAAGGATGGGCGTGCCAAGGCTGCAAAGTCAAAAACAAAACAGACCCGACGTCATCCTCGAGGGCATCAAAAACGTTATGTGGTGATATGTCGTCAGAAAACTCAACCCCTCAATCAGATCTAAGTGAGAATACACCCACAACGAACAACCACGTGCTACGGGAGTTAATGCAGGAGATAAGAGATCTGCGCAGTGAGCTGAGCAAAACAAGAACTGAGATTGCGGACTGTAGGAGGGAGATTCTCGACTTCAAAGCAGAGCTGCATTCATGCAGCGCACGTTTAACTGCCTTGGAAGACAAAGTATCTACACTGGAGACGAGCTGCGAAGTAAAATCTCCCGGCAATGTGGAGAAGCTCGAAAACACGATTACCGAATTGAAGCGACAATTGAACGAGCGCGAACAAGAATCTCTGCATAACGATCTGGAAATCTCCGGCCTACCTGAAGAAAAAAATGAAAACATCTTGCATGTAACCGGGCTTATAGCTGTAAAGCTAGGCATGAAGTTGGAGGACCGGGACGTTGTATTCGCGGAGCGGGTGGGCTTCTCGCGGCGCAACCGTGCCGCTGAGGACGCAACCGCGTCGCCGCGCCCACGCGCCATCGTCGTCAGGCTGGCGCGCCGAGCCCTGCGCGACGACTTGCTGCGTGCTGCGCGTGTGCGCCGCGGCCTCACCTCGGCCGACATCAGAATGCCGGGGGAGCCGCGCCGGTTCTTCGTCAACGAGCGCCTCACGCGGCTGAACCGACAGCTGTTTGGCATGGCGCGGGAAGCGGCATCACGCGCCCAGTGGAAATATGTTTGGACGAGAAATGGTAACATTTTTGCTAGAAAGGATGACGGTAAGGTAGCCGAGCGAATTAAAAATGAAAATGACATAAAGAAAATTTTTATATCTTGATTTGTTGGTCTATGTATTTTTTGCAATTTTTTTCTATTATCTTGTATGAAGTTGATTGTATTCAGTATGTCATTCAGTTGAATATTGCTTTATTCAATATGCCACAACAATGTTACTTTTTCACAAAAAAAAATTATTTGCTCAATACTTGTATCTTTTTTATATTTGTAATCGCAGAATATTCTCTTTGTAGCACGTCTTTGCCGTTTAGAATATTTTTTTACTTTACAATTATTTTAATCGAATATGTTTTGTGTTGCGTTGCAATGCTGATTGTCCGAGTTTTCACTAAGTATTCTACTTGTAATATATCTTTTCCGTTTATAATCTTTTTTTCTTTATACGTATTTTAATCGACTATGTTTTGTGTTGCGTTGCAATGCCGATTGTCCGGGTTTTTACTTACGATAAAACTCAATTTATTCATTTTCGCATACTACAATTATTAGTGGCAGTATACGAGTGGAAGTATATGGGTGGAAGTCTATTTAGGCGTTCTTTAATTATTAGGTCTTTTCAGTTACTTTCAAAGTTGATCATGCGCACACTATCGAAACGTTTTTTATTTACTCTAATAGGCGTTGTTATTCTTATTAATTCTTTTTGTTTTTTTTTTTGGTTAAATGTATATATTTCAAATTTTTATTGTAATTGTTTTGTTCATAGGCCTTAAATTATACTATAGATTTGGTTTTCTCAACGTCTGCTCGTTAAATACGAATCACGAGGAATTTATCGCAGCGATAGAACGTCACTCGGTGGACATAATGGCGCTGAACGAGACATGGCTGCGTACGGGAGAAGAGGGCTGCGCGCCTCGTTTGCCCGGCTACAGTCTGCGCCACACGCCGCGGCCGCTGATCGTGCGCAATGGCCGCGGCGGAGGCGTTGGGTTCTACATAAGGCATGGCGTAAATGTGCACTCTTATCACCATCCGGTGGACCCCTCGCACACGTCTGTGGAACAGATGTGGTTAACTCTTAACACTGGGACAGGAAAACTTGCTATCGGAACAGCATATCGCCCGCCTTGGCTCGACGTTGATTTATTTTTCGATGCAATTACATTAACTATAAGTTCGTTAGCTTCGTGTGATTTTTTTATTTTGCTCGGCGATTTTAACATAAATATTCTTGGTTTAAATGATATTAAGGTTCATAAACTTAAAATATTTTTAAGCAGTGTAGATCTGCAGCAAATAGTTATGTCTCCTACACATTACACGGACCATAGCGAATCCATCATAGATATAATATGTACAAATACTGGAACGCGACATGTTACGTTGGAACCAGTTGCGCCCCTTAGCAATCATGTAATGTTAACTTGTGAAGTATGCTGTAAAAGAGAAAAAACATTTCGGAGAAGACTTATATACAGGCCTCTTAATGACGTACCGATTGATATACTTAATTCTTGTTTAGACTCGATTAGCTGGAATTCATTGGAACAAATGTGTGATGTTAACCAAATAGTGAATACGTTTAATTCTCATATTATTACTTTATTAGATTTAATAGCTCCCATAAAAAGAATTGTACTTAAGGAGCAACCTCGTCCATGGATAACAGACAATATAAAGCTTATGATGCGATTACGGAATGCTGCTCACTCGCGATATTTGAAATCAAAAATGGAATCGCATAGGACGTATTATAAAAATCTTAAAACTTTAGTTGTACAATCAATTCATCATGAAAAGAAAGCATACTTCAATCAGTATATAAATAATAATTTAAATAAACCAAAAATGCTATGGCGCAACTTAAAATCATATGTTTTGCCTCCTAAACAAAATACTCATTTACCTGCGCATCTGTCAGATCACAACATAATTAACAAACATTTTCTTGATATACCCGGGACCTCCTCTGTTTCGCCCTCAGTTTTATTGTTTTTCAATAGCAACCGTTTTATAGGAGACATAAAATTTTCCCTTCATTATGTTGAACAAGACATTATTTCGAAAATTATACTAAACCTTAAATCGAAAGCAGAGGGCATAGATGGGATCTCTCTCGGAATGCTACTTAGAACCTTGCCACAGTCACTAGGTGCTATCACGTCTATCGTTAATTGTTCAATAGTAACTTCTACCTTTCCAGACGTCTGGAAGACGGCCATCGTTAGGCCACTGCCTAAAAACTCAAAACCACAGGAACCTAAGGACCTACGACCTATTAGCATATTACCCTGTTTGTCAAAAATTGTTGAGAAAGCTGTTGCGATGCAACTTAGGGAATATCTTGAAAGTAACAAAATACTTTCCGAATTTCAGTCTGGATTTAGGAAAAACCATAGCACAACCACAGCTCTTCTAGATGTTACAGACAATATTATTAATGCACAGGATGCTGGTATGTGTACCTTACTAGTACTTCTAGATTTCTCAAGGGCCTTTGATTGCATGAATACTCAATTACTACTAGCTAAAATGACATATTATGGTTTTGATCCCGATACGGTCAGTTGGTTTCATAGCTACCTTACGGGTCGTGGTCAATATGTTGAAATCACTCAAGTAGACGGTCGACCGCTTCGTTCAACGTATAGCCCCTTAACACGAGGAACTCCGCAGGGAACGATCTTATCTCCTCTATTATTTATACTCTACACAACAGATATCGTAAACTGTATAAAATCTTGCAAATATCACTTATACGCGGACGATTTACAAATATATATTTCTTTTAAATCTAACGAATGGCGCTCGGCAGTGCAGTCGCTTAACGAGGACCTTGGTAGAATATTGGAATGGTCAACAAATAATTGTCTAATTCTTAATCCTACTAAAACAAAGTATATAGTATTCGGATCGAAATTTCATGTACATAATGTTCCCCTTGATTGTGAAGTGAAGTTAGGTGCTGAGGTTTTAGAACGTGTCTTTGAGGCCCGTAACCTCGGCTTAGAGTTGGACTCAAATTTGCGATACGAGAACCATGTATCAAAGGTAGTTCGCAACTGTTTTTATAGATTAAAAGTCCTGTATAAGGTTCGACAGTATCTAAGTGAAGAACTTCGGGTACGCCTAGTAGATTCTCTCGTTCTATCTAAATTAAATTATTCCGACACAGTTTACGGCCCATGCTTGTATGTAAGAACAGAAAAGTTGATTCAACGGGTTCAAAATGCTTGCGCTCGCTTTTGTTTTAGAATTCCACCCCGTAGTCACGTAACACCATTTTTGAATCAACACAACATTTTAAACATGAGACACCGCAGACAGCACCATTTAGCTTGTCTACTTTTTGGCATTTTGAGATCGCAGACACCTAGTTATCTTAGCAGCAAATTAGAATGGAGTAGAGGGAACATCAGCGGTAATCGCAGTCGCCACCTAAAAATACCGCGACATAGATCCGCAATGTTTAGAGGCAGCTTTCGATACGCAGCAACCAAATGCTGGAATAACATCCCACCACCAATTAGGAACGCACAAACGAAATCGTCGTTTAGATTTAAAATCAGACTTTTTCTTATGGAAATCCAAAAAAGATAGCTTAGAAAAACAAGCACAACTTCCATAAGAAAAAACTAGGTTACATTATATGTTCAGTTTACGATTTTATGTAAAAATCGCGGTTGCCGCATTATTGATTGTTAATTATACACTTCTCGCATACTATTCAATTTTATTTATGCCTTTGTTACATTAAGAAATTCGCTGGAAATGATTAATATTCAATTTTATTTACGCCTTCGTTACATTAAGAATTCCACTCTCGCATCTGCCACTGACCGACGCGTTAACACACACACGGGTTTCTGCAGAATACCAGCGCTGGTCATCCCAATGGGGGTGTCAGCTTGTGCTGAGCAGCTGACCCTATCGACTCAGCATTGCAACGCTCACATTTCCTATACATAGTTTTTATTTTTTGTTGAATGTTATAGTTTTTCTTCTTTTTATTTTTCGCTAATATTAATTATACTTGTTGTTTTCTACTTATGTACATGTTGATTGTTTATTTTTTGCAAGTGTTGTTTGTTGAGTTGATTAAATGGTTTTATTATTATTATTATTATTATTATTTTTATTATTATTATATAGGTAATAAATCTAAAATAAGAGAGCTCCACTGAAACGAAAAAATAATTAATAAAATATAAATAAAAGTTGGAAAAAGTGGCCCAATGTGAATCGGCCTCGCAAGCCAATGAAGAGTTCCGTAGTAACAAGCAAAGATTCCACATCGAGTTAAAATACCACTATCATTATCGCCAGCAAAATGTTACTTTGTTTTTTCTAGTTTTTGTATAAAGGACAAAATTGTAATTGCGGTTCTTGAAAATAAGCTACTTGTAGCTCAAAAAAGGACTAATCTACATTATAGGACTTTCTGTGGTTCATTCATTATGAAATAGAAAAACTTATTGCACAAAAAAATATTTTTATCAGTTTCAAGCCAAAAACAACCGTTGTTATCGGCTTGGTGGAAAACGTTAACAACCGGCTTTACATCTGTAGTTATAATAATTAAATAAGCGATTTACTAGCTGATTTACAATGAATTCTATGCGGTATAACAAAACGCTACTGCACAATATAACTGTTATTCTTATCCGTTCTTAAAAGACATTAAAAATGAAATCATGTTATGATAATTAAACAAGTGAGTTTCTAGCTGATTTACCATGAATTTTTTAGAGCATAACAATACGCTACTCCACATTTTAACTGTTCCTTAAAATACATTTAAAAATAGAATTTAAATAAATAAAAGAAAATATATTTTAAAAAGCGTGTAAAACTTAAAGCGCCTCAAATATTTTTTTTTATTAAATTACTAATCGAACAAAAATCGATATCGTTTCATTGCATTTATGTTAGTTATGTGGCAACATCAAATCTGAAAACTAGGAAATATGTGACTTTTGGCGGGAACTCCAAACGAGGCGGTCAATTTAATAATTTTTACTGTTTTTCGTTTAAAATATCCTGTGTGAATATTACCAAAACTTATTTTAGTCAGTGTAAATAATTGTACATTGTGTGAATTATCAAAATGAATGAACCGGAGGACCCAGGTGGAATTCCGAAACGATCCAAAATTGTTCGTAAAAGAGTTACGAAGGAATGTGGACCTGAAGTAGGCGGCGGTGAGGATGACTTTATTCCGTTTTTTAAGTCAGGTTATCTGAGACTTCATCCTGAACATTGTACAAATACGGACTTCAAAGTTTTTGTTGAAAGGCGGGACCAACAGGTTAAAATTGGAAATAAAAGCCCAGTTTACTTAAATCATATTTTTACTTCGGAGGTGAAAGGTGTGGTAGCTTTACATAGAGTCAATGCCAATAAAATTGCGGTTGTCTTTAAACAATACAACACTGCAAATAATTTCATCACAAATACAGACTTTTTAACAAAGCACAACTTGAAGGCACATATTCCTGCAGCGCAGATAGAAAAAACTGGAATCATTAGATATGTGCCTACTAGCATTTCGAACAAGGATTTATATACGAAACTGTCTGCGATCTATGAAATTATTTCAGTGAGAAGATTCACGAAAAAAGTCGGTCAAAGTACTGTAGGTCGCGAGACTGTCAGTATAACTTTCTTGTCAAATATTCTGCCCGATAACGTCCAATATGACCTATTTTCGTTCAGGGTGTTTGAATATGTCCCGCCGTTACAGCAATGCTTCCGGTGCTTCAGGTTCAACCACCCTGCGAAAATTTGTAATGGTAAACAACGTTGCTCGATATGTGCTGGGGAGCATAATTTCAGAGACTGCGATAAAAAAGAGAACCCGTGTTGTGTCAATTGCAGTGGTCCTCACCTGGCTATTTCCAAATCTTGCCCAATAAAAATGAAAAAAATTCTTGAAAAAAAGGGTAAAATTACTTATGCCTCTGTTGCAAATACAATTACGTCATCTGATTTTCCGTCTTTACCGGCACAGTCGAGCAACATTGTTAAGAGCCTACCATCAATAAGCCAAAATGTACATAAATTAAATAAAAATGTAAAAATTGTAAATAATGTAAATGAAACAGTGCCTGAACCCAACTTAAACCAAACTCAACTTAAGGCTCAAATTGCAAACAATAAGAATATTCTGATGGCAATGGTTCAAACTTTAGTTGAATTGGGTAATAAAACAGATAATGAACCTGTGACTACTCTGTTCATTAAAGACTTACTTTTAAAAAATCTGTCACATTAATGGACAGTACAGTACAGAACATACAGCAGTTATGTATAGCTCAGTACAATATTCAAAGTATACATAGGAAAAAACCCTTACGGTCTTATTCCAAAAAAATGTTTTGGAACTTTAGCACCAGTATCAAAATGTATTCTTATTCCAAAACGCAGACTATCTGTGGACTAGTTAGTACCAAAATTCGTCGTGGTTTAAATATCATCCACAGATAAGAAACAAGAAATTACATTCTTTAATTCGTTCCTACAGGTTTCATTCAATGCAACGTTCTGTTTCGTTAAATATTAATATTATTTTCGCACTTAATTATGCTTAAATAATTATCCATCAATACAAAAACATATTGTTATTTCTTTAGGTAAAAATCTATTGAACAATCACGACTTATACTTTTATTAAAGTGCTTTTTATAATCGTTTTCATTTTAACGACTCTACCGTGAAATGGAGTAAATTACATAGGTACCGCGAGCGCGTGAAAAAACGTTCGAAATTTTTATGTTGCGTTGCACTGATGGGTAACTCATCATTTTTATATGAGGTTGAGGGAGCACCTCATTTTACCTCGCGAGGTCCTCACGAGGGACCCCTCATTTGAGGCGAGGTATCGTACGTCAGCGTATTCAATTCACCTCACGAGCCGAGCCCGAGCTCGAGCCGAACTCAGCCGATTGTCCGAGGCAGCGGCAACGGCAAGCGGGGCGGACGGGCGCGTCGACTCTGAGTCACGAGTACTCACGATTCCGATTTTTACGTCTCCCTCACACACGTAACTGTCTTTCGCTCATAAAATTTAGACAGCCAAAATAAACGAATCAATGACACTTTTATAAAAATCTAATGCCTATGTTTTTAGAGTTCATAGTTAACGTTTAGAGATTCATATTTATAGCAGAAATAAAAATATTTTCTCTATTAATTCGTTTTGAGTACCTAATACTTTACCTATGTTGACCTTGGAGGTGCACGTGTGGTGAAGTAATTGTTGATATTGTTGTGATTGTGAAAAACGCGTTTATTCCAAACGATTGTTTTTTTTTTACTTTTTAATACACTCAGTTATTTTTTTTTTGCTTCGTGTGTTTTATTTACCCTGCAACTCATTTCACACAATTATATTTCATTAAGTACATAACATAATCATAATGTTTACTGTTTTCAAAATTTCGATTCCTCACCTCACTCATTCTCTAATTTATTCTGTACTGTAAATATGGATTTCTAAGTCGGTTCATTCGCTCACTAAGCTCACTCAATCACTCAGTTGCGATGCTCGCAAGTCGCGAGTACTCGCGTCTAGACGTGGGCGTTATTTCACGTCACTAGATATAGTAACTGGCTACGCGGCGTGTAACCGAATCACTAGTTTCGAGTCATGTTACAAGTAGTGATTTTTGTAAATGCGTGATTATGATTACTGTTACCCGTGATTATTGCGGGAGTCGACTGTCGGTCGCTCGAGCGCAAAAGCGCACATGTGGCATACAACAATAAACAAACCATCGTAAGTAACAGTTTTATTGTACGTTTAATTTTCATACGTAAGACTATAGACATAAACAATAAAATAGAGTAATCTCTGTTTGTAGATATTTAACGGTTTGTGATTCCGGGAAGCGAGTCACATTGAATTTAACTAAAATAATTTTTAAAACATTTATGACGGAGTCATGAACTCGTTTATTCATAAAATTAAAATATAACTAAAAAATGAGTATAAAAATTTAAATGTTTATAATATTATAAAACTTAAAAACTGTGTGTAAATAGCCAAACAAACAAACAAATTAATTGTACAGTGTAAATAAAAGTCCAAAAACAAATGGCAGTGAAAACGTTGAAAAAGTGTAAATAAACTGTAAATATCAATAATCATTGTATATACAATCAAATTGACTTGTAAATATGCATGCATTAATAATTTTATGAAAATATTAGTGTCATAGTAAACGCAAATCAATCATAAACACATTTAATGCAGTCTGTCCTAAACCTGAATAAAGTATGAAGGGAAGTTAATTTATTGATTTAACAGAAAACAGTTACTGTATAGCTACAAACACGGATTGTGATTTTCGTTTCGTGTGTAACTGTATAGTTGGTGGTGATATTTATGCAAACAATCACAGTAGCCGAATAAAAGTAGCCAGTTACAAAAATCACTAGTTTCGAAACATGTGACGCCGATGAAGTCACTGGTTTCGTTACGTTTCTTAAAAATGACGTAACGACCCACGTCTACTCGCGTCAATAATGTCTATGTCAATTTTTAAGTGAGGAAGCGTGAACGAGTGAGGTGGTTCAATGTTGAAAATCGAGTAACTCTTTCAATTTGCGATCACGAGTACCTCAAACGAGGCACCTCATGAGTGAGGGGCACATCTCTATTGCGTTGCGTCCTTATGTATAATAAGTAAATGCTCTTATTTTAATACATTGCATTGATTTCATTTTATATTGTGGTATTGCAGATAGTAAGGTTTTATTTGGATTATTTGGATCTATATTTATAATAATGGAACAAAAGAAAAAAGGGGGTGAAAATTGGAGTTCAGAAGAAAAAGTTAGTGAAACATCGTAATTTATTTGTGGTCGTGCTTTAGTTTACGGTCGCACGCGGAGGGGGGTGGGGAGGTGGTTGGGGGGGGTGGGGGATAGTGGTGAAACCCCCCCTAAAAGGGGGGGATGCGGAAACGTATAGTTTCTGAAATATATTAAAAAATCTATTCTAACCTATAAAATATTGATATTGATTAATTTAATATGGTATTTGTTTAAATCAAGTGGGGAGGAGGCTCTAATCTTCTCTCTACCCCGTCTGACGCTTTAAATTCGACGTTCTTACTTACAGGGGTTCGATTCTGGGGCTGATCTACCGGACTCAATTCTTACCAAACCTGACGTGTCACCAGTTTTGTTCTGGCCTGAACTCATATATATCTGTTCGCCTAACAATTCTGTGATAATAGAATAAAAAATGAAACGAAAAGTTACTTCTGTAACATCTTCGGCGCTGCGGGAAGTGCAGCCCCTTCGCCCTTGCGTAGCAAATCGCAGTCACCCATGCTCACCTCCGCAGCTTCGGCTTATTGGTCGCCTTCGGCGACCAGCCTCAGCCGCTACGGCTCGCACGGGTGACTGCGATTTGCTACGGCGGGCGGGGGCTGCTCTCCCTCCGCGCCTACGGATTTACAAAAACACTCTAGGGGTAGGGCAGACAAGACTACGTGGAGTCGGGGCGCGCTGATTCGGTTTTAGAATCTGTCGAAATGATTAGAACAATCATCTAACTAGCCGTGTTTTCGCGATTACTCTAGATATCTGTTCATCATATTATCCTACGACATGTTATAAAGTACACGCATAAAACTTATATTTAACTATCTTCATTGTGATGCCGTAAAAATAGTATGGACAATTAATTTTATTTCTCGTTGAAGTTAATTAGACACATTATGAACATAAATAAGATTTAAGTGTCGTTTACAATTTACTTATTGTTGTTCGGAAACAATACACGATCCATTCAACGTGAATGAATAATAAAAACAGCTTACATGAAAAAGGAGAGCGATCTACTTACAACAATAGAATAGTTTGGACAACAATGACAGAACAACTTGAGAAAACTTACACAATATATGAAAATTTTAAGCAGCAAGCAGGTAAGTTAGATTTACCATATACAGCCAAAAAAATTTTTAGGTCTGAAATAACAGGCGGTAAAAGGAGATGCAACCATTATGTTGTCTCCTTCTAATGCTTTAGAATGTCATTATGTAAATGTCAAGGGCCGAAAGCCAAAACAATACTGTTCTATACGATTCCTAGTAGTTAACCTATAAAACTTAAAAAATTAATTTCTCGAAAACTATAAGTTTCCGCAGAAAATCCTTCTAGCATTTACTTCAATGACCTGTTACCTACCTATTAAAATTAAAATTATCACGAAAATCGTGCGACCGTAAACTAAAGCACAGCCTTATTTGTTAGTGCGTAGCAACGCTCTTATCCTCCTATCATCTTTATTTCGACTAAAAAGAATGTTCTTATTATTATAGGAAATATTACGTACTTTTATTGCTCAATCAGCACCTATTTTAGAAGATAAGTCGACGAAAACGTGCGTAAACATGAAAAAAATAAAAGAGTGGAAGAATATAACTAATAAGTAAGTACTTATTGCATTTGTTGTGTACAAGTAGGCACGGTATTGTTTACAAGATTTATTCTTTTATTTTAGATTTAATGAGATAACAGGTAAATGCCGATCAGATGGGGAATTGAAGTTAGCTTGGAAGAGGATGAAGTTGTCGGCTAAATCAAACCTATGTACATATAGGAGGGAATGATCAAAAACAGGGGGTGGTGAAAAACCACTATCACCTACTCCTGAGGACTTACAAATTATGGCAATTGCTCCTCACGACTTTGTCATTGAAGTTAACGATTATGATAGTGATGCAGTGGTAAATAAAATTACTTATGTCTTACACATTTAATTAAAATGAAATAACTTTATTTTGTATACTAAATATATTTACTAAATTGTATAAATAATCTGCCATTAAGGCATACAATTTACGATACAAAATTATTTTTCAAATATTCAAAACTTAATATACGTATGTAATAATTTCTTTTCAACTAATTCATTCTTATTCAAAATTGAAATGTCATAAATTCATACATAGTGGTTTATATATCATAACATACATCTTACTAGATTATCTACACTGGTCGACTATAATTTTCTATTTTATAATTAATAACTTGTATTACCTATTGCCTCGATCGTAATATTTCCACAGCATATAAAATACCTGATTCAGTTAAGGGCAATATTATATAGGTAATGACAGGAAAACATGATAATAAATGTTTTAATAATTTATTTTAGAATCCAGTGACTGTGGCTACAACTACAAAAGAAATATTTGCTGACCCTAAGCCTTGCCTTAGTTTTAATAAAAATGACACACCAGTAGTTATAAACGTAGAATATCCAGAACTCAATGTCGAGGTGCAAGGTAAATAATAATTATTGATTATTTATTGAAAAGCAAAATATATTATTATTATAGTTACAATCATATTAGGTAATACACAAAATTGTCTCAATATTAAACATGTTTAATTTACTATAACCTTTATTTATATTAATTTTTAGAGATATCAAACGATCCAACTACGGACACAGAAACGAAAATAACAAACAATGAAACTGCTAATACAAGGGGCATTACAAAAATAAAAGACAGGAAAAAGGGCTTGCAAAATAGGTATGTTGAAATAATTACTTTAATACATCTCATACCTTTTAACATTTGAAAATTAGTATTTAATTAAACACTAAAAATGTTTCATATTTTCAAATATTAAAAAGCAAAGTTAATATTAATTGATTGAAAAATAACTATAAATATATTTCTTTTGCCTACAAGGTTAACTTCCATTCTAGTACATACTTTTATTACTTCATAATACTTAGTACATAAAAAAAACTTACATTAAGTATTCTATTTCATTTTACAGAAGAGAAGATATACAGCAAACAATCATAAAAAGCAATACAGATTTTAAAAAAAGACAACTAGAAATGATGGAAGAGGAACATAAATACAACATTAAAATAGCCAAATTAAAAATTAAAAAATTAGAATTACAAATATCTTTGTTAGAAAGTCAAAAAAATACAAGTTAAATAGCAGCTTAATACTACTGTGTTTCATATGGTGATTATTCAAAAGACATTTTTTATTCACCAATGGTTTGGAAAATACCTCTGTCCTGGGAAGAACCAGCAAGAAACCCAGCGGGACTTTTTTTTAAACATATTTCACTTTACAATTTTTAAATTAATTTTAATAGAAACAGCATAGCAGCAATCACCTCATTTGCAGGGGTTATTTTCATTTATGTATTCTTTGATATTATAATAACCCTTTTTATATAATTTTTCTTTAGTAAAACATTTATGTCAAAATACTTTAACACTACTCACTTTTAAGATGCGGTTAAGTCTCATGCTATCTCTATCACTAAGTCAAAGTGAATGTGACACCACAACACTTAACAACATCTTAAAATTGAGCTTTTGAGTATTTGGCCATTAAACTTTTATTGACATGAGAGACCCCTTTTACTGGAAACACGGAATTCCATTTTAGCCCTCACAGGTGACAACGCATCTTCATTTTGATTCATAGTCGAGGATAGATGTAGATGTCTATGTGCCAGCAACTACTTACCATCAGGTGAACTGTATGCTCGTTTGTCACCATCATCCTATTAAAAAAAAAAACTAAATATTCAAGACTGTATCAGATACATGTTTGTTAATATTCTGATTTATGAAATTATTCTTTTCTGGTACTTATTGCTGCAAATATCTGTACATCTTTCAATAATAATTAAAATAAATAATTATAAACAATATTTATTTTATTAACATAACATTGGCATAATAAACTAAACCTAATTACTTAATTATCACACAGTCCTACTTCCCGTGAACCCTTGCACCTCTGGAAAGGAAATCCAGCTGTGAATGTAGCAGAGCGACAATATTCATTAAAAAATCTAAACAAATCTCTACAGCACTTTAAAGTCTATATAACATAGCTTCATATTGATGTGGAATATGCTGTACCCCACATCATTCCCTGAAACACAATCATTATGGCTTAAATAAAAGCATTTTGCTTAATAAATTAAATATTATCACAGTACTTCCCGTGATTTTTTCCATATTGGTGAAAATTGTAATATATAGTTGTTATTATTTGACAGCTGACAACGGCTCAGCGGAAAGATTTTACTTTATAAATGAGTATTATGTCTAAAATAAAAATATAATAATTATTATAATTGTCTTATATATTTATTGAACTCTTTATTACATTATTTTTATTCAATGAAACTTGGCCCCTAAATTACAAAATAAAATAAATTAAATGTACATATAGCCTTTGACAATTGAAACATTGTAATAATTTTATAAATTTAATAATAAATTATAAATTTTAATTATGAATTGTTATATAAAAATTGTAAAAAAAATGTTTACCTACTGAAAATGATTTTCAATAAACTGTCTTCTCCTAATATTTCCCCTTATTGATGGTGGGATATATCTTTGTACTATAGGTTCAGATGAATATTGTTCAGTGCTATCTACCTCGCCAGAAAATACATCTTCTCTCATGTCTATGGCAATATTGTGTAGTACAGCACATGCAACAATTGTTTTTTTTGCTGTTTCAATGTCCCCAAACATACCTCTTAATAGGCAACGAAACCGTTGCTTCCATAAACCAAAACATCTTTCCACCGTGTTCCTGGTACGGATATGACTCCTATTATATCTTTCTTCTTGTGGTGTTGTTGGGTTCAGCAGTGGTGTAAATAGGTATGGAGTACAAGGATAGCCACTGTCACCAAGTAATATTCCAGAGAATGCACCAGCCTCAAACCTCTGTTTTAGTCTACATTCTCGGAATATTCTAGAGTCATGTACGCTGCCATGCCACCTAGTAACAATGTCCATGATTTTCAGGTTAGCATCACAAACCACCTGAAAAGTGAGAGCTCATTAGTCCTTTGTTTTACTGATATAGATTGGTTATATTTTATTGTGCACCAAAATTGTAACAGATCATATTACTATTTTAATCTACATTTTGTGCCACAAGATAGTCAAACAAATTATTTTATATATTTGACTGGCCTGTTGGTCTAGTGGTTAGTGACCCTGACTGCTATGCCCGGAGGTCGTGGGTTCGATTCCCACCCAGGACAAATATTTGTGTGATGAGCACGATCATTTGTTCTGTGTCTGGGTGTAATTTATCTATAATATTTATGTATTTAGAAATATATAAGTATGTTTATCAGTTGTCTGGTACCCATAACACAAGCTCTGCTTAGCTTGGGACTAGATGGCGTTGTCTGAATTATTTTCTATTTTGGTAAAGTAAAGTAATTTAGAGACAATCACAGCTTATTTAAAATATTTGTACATCACCTGTACATTAATTGAAGAAAATCCTTTTCTATTAATATATAACTGACCCCCATTAGCATTTACTTTCTTTATTCTTATGTGAGTACAGTCAATTGCGCCAATTACTGTAGGAAAATTAGCAATACTGCGGAATTTCCTAATGGTTTCCTGTTGTTCATTTAAAGAGGTAGGCATTTTAATAAATTCTCGGGACATTCGTGACAAAATTTCCGCTACTTTTTTACATGTCCTACTGACTATTGGTTGAGACACACCATGTAAATCACCTGTATCGTCTTGAATCTACAAATAAAACAATAATATGTATTTTTTGGATTTTTATCTAGCGTTATGTTGGATACATTGACCAAGATTATTAAATAGCACTTACTTCATGGCGAGCCCAGTTGCGTAACGCACAAACTACTTGGATTTCAGGACTCAGTGGGCATCCTCGAGAGTCGTGTACTAAATCCTCACGTAAAAGATCCACAATTTTTATACAGAAACGTTTTAAGAACCTATACTTATATCTAAAATTTTCGTCACTCAATTCAAAAGGATTCACACGTTGACGATGTCTATCAGGTCGCCGAGTGGTCTCTAGCATGTCCAAATCTTCTAAATCCATCAAGTCAATCATGTTTACTTCTTCTTCTTCTTTCTTTTGTGGCGGTTTGATTAAATTCGCCAATGACGTATAGAGTAGAAAATGAAGGCTTATGAGTTTAATTAAAATAAGAGTCTGTGATAATACAAGGATTCAGTTTTCCTCCGAGAATTTTGACAAATCTATTTGTTGAGTTACCTAGAACAAATATGACAAACACAGGTGTTAGACTCTTACCCGTATGTTAAAAGTGACAAGGATTTAAAGTTTCATATTATTAGTATTAATAAAATCACATAAAATATACACAAAAGGAGTACTGGTATATGTTAAAAGAGAATTAAAATCTATAGGTCGAGGAATATAAGGAGGAAGGTAATCATAAAGGGAGGAGGATAATTTGGGACAGTTGAAAAAAATATGGTTTGTGGAACCTTCATCTAAGCCACATTCACACAATGAGCTATCCCTTACTCTGATTTTTGCCAGATGTGCATGTGTACAGGCGTGTCCAATTCTTAATCTACAAATGATTGAAGTTGCATGTTTATTTGCTTTGTTAAATTTAAAGAACCAAGGCTTGGGAGGAATAACCTCTTGGATGGCAGCATAGTGCTTACCTTTAACATTTTTGGAAACTTCCCATAATTTATTCCAATTTTCATTCAGTTTCCTTTTAGCTAGCAAAATTAGGTCATGTGAGTAAATTAAATTTTGTAGAATGCCATTAGCAATTGCATTTTTAGCGAGTACATCAGCTGTTTCGTTACCATGGATACCACTGTGGCCTGGAATCCAGGCCACTGAAACATGGATTCCTTTAAGATGGCATCTGAATAGGGTATTTTTTATTTTAAGAATTAGTGGAAATTTATGTTTGTTATGGAATTGATTGGACAAAATAGCTAACAAACAACTTTTTGAATCTGTGAAAATAACTGTTTTATTAAGATTATGTGACTCTACATATAACAAAGCTTCACTGATTGCAGTTGCTTCACCGGTAAAAGTGGAGGATAGTGAGGGGCATTTAAAGCTAAGAATGATTTTGAACTTAGGAATCCAAACAGCAGCTCCAGTATAGTCTTCATCAGACTGTTTTGAAGCGTCTGTGTACATGACAAGCCAATCTTTAAAGGTGTTTTCTATAATTTCTTTTAATTTCAAATTTGCCATTGGAGAATCCTTTTCTATACCTAGATCTAGATGAATGTCGGGTTGGAAAACAATAGCCTCGTAAGGAACATCAAAGAGTGGATTTATTTTACATTGAAAGATTGGGTAAGGAAGCTGAAGAAAAATTACAAAACTTTTAAACAAGCAGGGAGAGTTCTTATGGGTCCAGTATCGGTCAGATGAGATATACTCTGAAAGAAGGTGCAATTTAGGAATTAGGGGATGATCTGAAAGCTGGCATATCTTAAATAAGAATCTGTCTGAAAGGTATTGCCTTCTTAATCTTAAAGGAGGATCTACGCACTCAACCTGAAGAACATTTATTGGTGAGGATTTCATTGCCCCTGTAATAATGCGAAGGCATTTCGATTAAATTTTGTCCATTACTTTTAGGGATGATTTATTGCAAGGCTCCAACAGAAAACATCCATAGTCAAGGTGGCTTCGTATTAAAGCATTGTACAGTAATTTCTGAGAAAAAGGATGGGACCCCCACCAAACACCTGACAAAGACCGAAGAATATTTATGTTTTTTTCGCATTTTTGTGTTATATATTCAATGTATGGACCAAAGGCCAATTTCGAATCAAGGATAACTCCCAAAAATTTTACATTGCCTCTAACTGGAAAAGGTTGCTTATCATATACAATGGATATATCGGGAATTCGCCTTTGGCGGGAAAAGATCACCACACTACTCTTGGCCACAGATAAAGAGAGGCCATGATTAGTTAACCATTCTTGTAAATAATCCATGGATGAGTTTAGACGGGAACATGCCACTGTGAAGTTGTTTGAGGAGATGTATAGAGCTAAATCGTCTGCATATTGAAGAACATTACAAAAAGAATTTACTGAAAGTTCTAAATCGTGAGTATATATAGAATAAAGGAGAGGACTAAGAACTGAGCCTTGTGGAAGTCCTTTCCATATAGTTTTTGGGGGAAGCAGGAGATTTTTAACATTTATAGATATTGATCTAGAAGAGAGAAAGTTAGAGACGTAATTGACTATCCTCACTGGAATGCTCAGATTAAGCATTTTCTGCCTGAGCACAGGAAGTAGCACATTATCATATGCAGAAGAAATATCCAAGAAAACTCCTATGAGAAATTCATGTTTTGAGAAAGCAATATGAATATCTGTGACCAAAGTACTTAGGCTATCCATGGTACTTAAACCTTTTCGGAAACCGAATTGGCTTTTAGGTAAGAGATTATTCCTTTCCAAAAACCACTCCAAGCGATTTTTTATTAAATGTTCCAAGATTTTTGCCAAAGTACAAGAAAGGGCAATAGGTCGGTAACTGGAAGGGTCATTGCTAGACTTACCTGGTTTGAGAATGGGCAAAATAATTTGGGTTTTCCATTCAGCAGGAGGATTACCAGTAATATAAATAAAATTTAAAATGGATAGTAAGACAGTTTTAGTGTTCTCCTCACTACTATTAATTATAAATGAATAAGGAATCCCATCAATACCTGGTGAGGAGTCTTTAAGGCCATTGAGTACAGTAAACAATTCTTGAGAAGAAAAGGGGGAATCAAATTTATCATTCGTTTTTAAAAAAGCAGAATTAAAAACTAGGCATTCATCATAAGATGGGACTGTTTGTGGTGCAAGTTTATTAGAGAATTCATCTATCCACAGGGAAGGATCATTAGAAATTATATTTTCACTAGAAACTGCACAGCGATATTTTTTAACATTTCTCCAGACCAAAGACGGGGGAGTCCTAGGTGACAGTGACTCACAGAATTTAAACCAACCAGTTCGCTTTTTGTCTGACAGTAATTTTAAGGTTTCTGCAGCAATTTTTTTATAGGAGATATAATTCTCTGCAGTCATAGAACGGGAGTATATTAATTCAGCCTCTTTTCTTCTCCTACAAGCTGCTGAACAATCTTGGTCCCACCAAGGAGGGGAAGGATACTTATGTTTGAAAGGTTTTTTTAAGGGGATTGACTTATTAGCAGCAGAAATAATTGCATTTCTGAACTCTATATATACAGGAGCAATATTATCATTGTTAATTGGGGGAAGATTTGCAACCTCTTGTTCCAAAACTGTAGAATATAATTGCCAATTAGCTTTGGATAGATTATACTTTAGTCTTGGGCAAAATGTAAAATTTATTCCAGGTGAAGTAGGAGGAGTGATGAATATAGGAAAATGGTCACTGCCATAGCTAGAAGGTAATATTTGCCACAAAAGAAGGGAAGCAATATCTGGGGAGCAGAGAGTTAGGTCAACGGCACTTCTAACATTTTGTAATGGGGATACTCGACGGGTAGGAGACCCGTCATTTAGAATACAGAGATTAAAATTATCAATAAGATCTAAAAATGAGGGAGCCAGTGAATCACACAGATGGGAGCCCCAAACAGTATGATGCATATTAAAATCTCCCAAAATAACCATAGGAGGTGACAGAGAAGAAATAAGTGTTGCAAGTTCTGTTAAAACATTTGCATCAGGATTAGGAATGTAAACAGAGAGAATAGAGACATCAAGGGCCTTAATAGCAACAGCATTAACTGCTGGACTATGAGAAGGGAGAGGAATGTGTGAAAATGTAACTGTTCTTGAAATTAAAATAGAGGTGCCAGCACGACCATCACTCCTATCATCCCGGAGGCATGCATAGCCTGAAACCCTAAAATGAGACTCAGGTCTAAGCCATGTCTCCTGGATGGCAAGAATGAAGGGATGAAATTTATTAATGAGGTAAATGAGTTCATTTTTTTTATTTCTAATGCTCCGACAATTCCATTGAAGAATTGGCGGGACTGCGAATGTTACGGGCTAAGGAGGAAAGCTGAGTAAGTTTTTGGTGTAAGCTGAGAGGAAGTTCCGTGTCATTAAAACGGGAGATCATGTTAATTAGAATTGATATCATAAGTTCGCAGAAATTATCATTACTAGAGGAGTTGTTGTCATTTCCCAGTAGAGCACACCCATTAGGAAGGGAAGAATTAGGATTCTCAACAATTGCCTGATGGGCTGCCATATCATATCCAGAATTTAATGATTGGCTATAGGTACGTTGAGGGATAAAAATTGTTTTTTTGTATGATGCAGTTTGTGAGAGCTGAGCCGAAGGGGTTGAAAGACTGTCAGTTATGGTATAAGGGGTCTGTTGAGAACAATTACGAGGCTGGATTCTTGTTGTATCAGCAAAGGATCTTTTTGTCTGAGGGAATCTAGCTGAAGCTTCTAAATATGAGATATTTTCTTGTGACATAACAAGTTTAATAGATTTTTGCCTTAGATGTTCAGGACAAGTAGGGTCTTTTGCGGTGTGGGGACCTGAGCAGAATAGACAAGTAGGAGTTTGTCGAGAACAAGCTAAACCTTCATGATTCTGTGCACACACAAAGCAGCGAGGAGATGATCGACACTGGGAAGTAACATGGCCAAATCTACAACATTTATGACACTGAATTAGTGGCAAAATATATTTTTCTACTGGCATTGAAGTGTAAAAACAGTAAATATGGGGAGGAAGTTTTTGTCCAGAAAAAGTTAGAACAACCGTCTGAGTTGGAACCCATGAAACGCTATTGCTGTCACTAACTGATCGTCTATTAAGTCGCCGTGCTTTAATTATAGAACCGTAGCCAGAGGGAATTTCTATAGCTGCTATTAATTCTTCTAGTGTCCACTCTATGGGAACTTGTCTAACTAGCCCCATACGAGTGATACTATATGAGGGGATGGTTGCTTCATATTTGGAAATTTGGAGAGCTGGGTGATCGATAAAGGTGTTTGCATCTGCAGCTGTTTTAAACTCCACTGATATTCTATTTCGTCCAACTTTTTTGACTCCATCATGGACTATATTTTTAATATTGTTATGATACAGAAAGTGACCAAATTTAATTGGTTTAAGAGTTACTCCAGACAGCAGATCATTTGAGATTTTACTTACATGAACTAGAAAAGGAGCGGCATCATCTTGAGAGTACTTCTTCTTCTTCTTCTTTCTTTTGTGGCGGTTTGATTAAATTCGCCAATGACGTATAGAGTAGAAAATGAAGGCTTATGAGTTTAATTAAAATAAGAGTCTGTGATAATACAAGGATTCAGTTTTCCTCCGAGAATTTTGACAAATCTATTTGTTGAGTTACCTAGAACAAATATGACAAACACAGGTGTTAGACTCTTACCCGTATGTTAAAAGTGACAAGGATTTAAAGTTTCATATTATTAGTATTAATAAAATCACATAAAATATACACAAAAGGAGTACTGGTATATGTTAAAAGAGAATTAAAATCTATAGGTCGAGGAATATAAGGAGGAAGGTAATCATAAAGGGAGGAGGATAATTTGGGACAGTTGAAAAAAATATGGTTTGTGGAACCTTCATCTAAGCCACATTCACACAATGAGCTATCCCTTACTCTGATTTTTGCCAGATGTGCATGTGTACAGGCGTGTCCAATTCTTAATCTACAAATGATTGAAGTTGCATGTTTATTTGCTTTGTTAAATTTAAAGAACCAAGGCTTGGGAGGAATAACCTCTTGGATGGCAGCATAGTGCTTACCTTTAACATTTTTGGAAACTTCCCATAATTTATTCCAATTTTCATTCAGTTTCCTTTTAGCTAGCAAAATTAGGTCATGTGAGTAAATTAAATTTTGTAGAATGCCATTAGCAATTGCATTTTTAGCGAGTACATCAGCTGTTTCGTTACCATGGATACCACTGTGGCCTGGAATCCAGGCCACTGAAACATGGATTCCTTTAAGATGGCATCTGAATAGGGTATTTTTTATTTTAAGAATTAGTGGAAATTTATGTTTGTTATGGAATTGATTGGACAAAATAGCTAACAAACAACTTTTTGAATCTGTGAAAATAACTGTTTTATTAAGATTATGTGACTCTACATATAACAAAGCTTCACTGATTGCAGTTGCTTCACCGGTAAAAGTGGAGGATAGTGAGGGGCATTTAAAGTTAAGAATGATTTTGAACTTAGGAATCCAAACAGCAGCTCCAGTATAGTCTTCATCAGACTGTTTTGAAGCGTCTGTGTACATTACAAGCCAATCTTTAAAGGTGTTTTCTATAATTTCTTTTAATTTCAAATTTGCCATTGGAGAATCCTTTTCTATACCTAGATCTAAATGAATGTCGGGTTGGAAAACAATAGCCTCGTAAGGAACATCAAAGAGTGGATTTATTTTACATTGAAAGATTGGGTAAGGAAGCTGAAGAAAAATTACAAAACTTTTAAACAAGCAGGGAGAGTCCTTATGGGTCCAGTATCGGTCAGATGAGATATACTCTGAAAGAAGGTGCAATTTAGGAATTAGGGGATGATCTGAAAGCTGGCATATCTTAAATAAGAATCTGTCTGAAAGGTATTGCCTTCTTAATCTTAAAGGAGGATCTACGCACTCAACCTGAAGAACATTTATTGGTGAGGATTTCATTGCCCCTGTAATAATGCGAAGGCATTTTGATTGAATTTTGTCCATTACTTTTAGGGATGATTTATTGCAAGGCTCCAACAGAAAACATCCATAGTCAAGGTGGCTTCGTATTAAAGCATTGTACAGTAATTTCTGAGAAAAAGGATGGGACCCCCACCAAACACCTGACAAAGACCGAAGAATATTTATGTTTTTTTCGCATTTTTGTGTTATATATTCAATGTATGGACCAAAGGCCAATTTCGAATCAAGGATAACTCCCAAAAATTTAACATTGCCTCTAACTGGAAAAGGTTGCTTATCATATACAATGGATATATCGGGAATTCGCCTTTGGCGGGAAAAGATCACCACACTAATCTTGGCCACAGATAAAGAGAGGCCATGATTAGTTAACCATTCTTGTAAATAATCCATGGATGAGTTTAGACGGGAACATGCCACTGTGAAGTTGTTTGAGGAGATGTATAGAGCTAAATCGTCTGCATATTGAAGAACATTACAAAAAGAATTTACTGAAAGTTCTAAATCGTGAGTATATATAGAATAAAGGAGAGGACTAAGAACTGAGCCTTGTGGAAGTCCTTTCCATATAGTTTTTGGGGGAAGCAGGAGATTTTTAACATTTATAGATATTGATCTAGAAGAGAGAAAGTTAGAGACATAATTGACTATCCTCACTGGAATGCTCAGATTAAGCATTTTCTGCCTGAGCACAGGAAGTAGCACATTATCATATGCAGAAGAAATATCCAAGAAAACTCCTATGAGAAATTCATGTTTTGAGAAAGCAATATGAATATCTGTGACCAAATTACTTAGGCTATCCTTTCCTTTCTTTATACCTTTTCGGAAACCGAATTGGCTTTTAGGTAAGAGATTATTCCTTTCCAAAAACCACTCCAAGCGATTTTTTATTAAATGTTCTAAGATTTTTGCCAAAGTACAAGAAAGGGCAATAGGTCGGTAACTGGAAGGGTCATTGCTAGACTTACCTGGTTTGAGAATGGGCAAAATAATTTGGGTTTTCCATTCAGCAGGAGGATTACCAGTAATATAAATAAAATTTAAAATGGATAGTAAGACAGTTTTAGTGTTCTCACTACTATTAATTATAAATGAATAAGGAATCCCATCAATACCTGGTGAGGAGTCTTTAAGGCCATTGAGTACAGTAAACAATTCTTGAGAAGAAAAGGGGGAATCAAATTTATCATTTGTTTTTAAAAAAGCAGAATTAAAAACTAGGCATTCATCATAAGATGGGACTGTTTGTGGTGCAAGTTTATTAGAGAATTCATCTATCCACAGGGAAGGATCATTAGAAATTATATTTTCACTAGAAACTGCACAGCGATATTTTTTAACATTTCTCCAGACCAAAGATGGGGGAGTCCTAGGTGACAGTGACTCACAGAATTTAAACCAACCAGTTCGCTTTTTGTCTGACAGTAATTTTAAGGTTTCTGCAGCAATTTTTTTATAGGAGATATAATTCTCTGCAGTCATAGAACGGGAGTATATTAATTCAGCCTCTTTTCTTCTCCTACAAGCTGCTGAACAATCTTGGTCCCACCAAGGAGGGGAAGGATACTTATTTTTGAAAGGTTTTTTTAAGGGGATTGACTTATTAGCAGCAGAAATAATTGCATTTCTGAACTCTATATATACAGGAGCAATATTATCATTGTTAATTGGGGGAAGAGTTGAAACCTCTTGTTCCAAAACTGTAGAATATAATTGCCAATTAGCTTTGGATAGATTATACTTTAGTCTTGGGCAAAATGTAAAATTTATTCTAGGTGAAGTAGGAGGAGTGATGAATATAGGAAAATGGTCACTGCCATAGCTAGAAGGTAATATTTGCCACAAAAGAAGGGAAGCAATATCTGGGGAACAGAGAGTTAGGTCAACGGCACTTCTAACATTTTGTAATGGGGATACTCGACGGGTAGGAGACCCGTCATTTAGAATACAGAGATTAAAATTATCAATAAGATCTAAAAATAAGGGAGCCAGTGAATCACACAGATGGGAGCCCCAAACAGTATGATGCATATTAAAATCTCCCAAAATAACCATAGGAGGTGACAGAGAAGAAATAAGTGTTGCAAGTTCTGTTAAAACATTTGCATCAGGATTAGGAATGTAAACAGAGAGAATAGAGACATCAAGGGTCTTAATAGCAACAGCATTTACTGCTGGACTATGAGAAGGGAGAGGAATTTGTGAAAATGTAACTGTTCTTGAAATTAAAATAGAGGTGCCAGCACGACCATCACTCCTATCATCCCGGAGGCATGCATAGCCTGAAACCCTAAAATGAGACTCAGGTCTAAGCCATGTCTCCTGGATGGCAAGAATGAAGGGATGAAATTTATTAATGAGGTAAATGAGTTCATTTTTTTTATTTCTAATGCTCCGACAATTCCATTGAAGAATTGGCGGGACTGCGAATGTTACGGGCTAAGGAGGAAAGCTGAGTAAGTTTTTGATGTAAGCTGAGAGGAAGTTCCGTGTCATTAAAACGGGAGATCATGTTAATTAGAATTGATATCATAAGTTCACAGAAATTATCATTACTAGAAGAGTTGTTGTCATTTCCCAGTAGAGCACACCCATTAGGAAGGGAAGAATTAGGATTCTCAACAATTGCCTGATGGGCTGCCATATCATATCCAGAATTTAATGATTGGCTATAGGTACGTTGAGGGATAAAAATTGTTTTTTTGTATGATGCAGTTTGTGAGAGCTGAGCCGAAGGGGTTGAAAGACTGTCAGTTATGGCATAAGGGGTCTGTTGAGAACAATTACGAGGCTGGATTCTTGTATCAGCAAAGGATCTTTTTGTCTGAGGGAATCTAGCTGAAGCTTCTAAATATGAGATATTTTCTTGTGACATAACAAGTTTAATAGATTTTTGCCTTAGATGTTCAGGACAAGTAGGGTCTTTTGCAGTGTGGGGACCTGAGCAGAATAGACAAGTAGGAGTTTGTCGAGAACAAGCTAAACCTTCATGATTCTGTGCACACACAAAGCAGCGAGGGGATGATCGGCACTGGGAAGTAACATGGCCAAATCTGCAACATTTATGACACTGAATTAGTGGCAAAATATATTTTTCTACTGGCATTGAAGTGTAAAAACAGTAAATATGGGGAGGAAGTTTTTGTCCAGAAAAAGTTAGAACAACCGTCTGAGTTGGAACCCATGAAATGCTATTGCTGTCACTCACTGATCGTCTATTAAGTCGCCGTGCTTTAATTATAGAACCGTAGCCAGAGGGAATTTCTATAGCTGCTATTAATTCTTCTAGTGTCCACTCTATGGGAACTTGTCTAACTAGCCCCATACGAGTGATACTATATGAGGGGATGGTTGCTTCATATTTAGAAATTTGGAGAGCTGGGTGATCGATAAAGGTGTTTGCATCTGCAGCTGTTTTAAACTCCACTGATATTCTATTTCGTCCAACTTTTTTGACTCCATCATGGACTATATTTTTAATATTGTTATGATACAGAAAGTGACCGAATTTAATTGGTTTAAGAGTTACTCCAGACAGCTGATCATTTGAGATTTTACTTACGTGAACTAGAAAAGGAGCGGCATCATCTTGAGAGTACTTAACTTTTTTATTAATAAAATCAGGATGGGTATATGAGGATTGTATTGAAGGAAACTGTTGTTTTGGATCAGTAATAACTATTTTTTGTGGATGGGCAGACTCGTTACTTACTTGGGCACGTTTACGGTTAATTAGTTCTACATTATCAATGTTAATGGGTAAGGAAAAGGAATCATTGCGACCCCTTCCGGGATCGGGAGGTTCGTCCTCCATTATATTACTACAACAAAAAATTACATAAAAACGGCACAACTACAAACACTTACTAATTTACAAATATTAAAACCTCCACCAAGACAGAAAAATTTACTATAGTAACTCAACAACACTTAATAAAATAATAAATTTTAAGCAAAAAAGGCACGACACTTGTATCTCTCACTTCCTCCGAAAAAAAGACCGACAGAGATCCAATTACACTAATTACAAAAAAAATCCAATCATGTTTATATCCATTTTTAACGATTAAAAACACGAAATGAAAACAACGGTCGCTAACGTCAAATAAAGAAAAGAAGTGCTGAATTTGAGGTTGGTACCATAGTTAAACTAGGGGTCTCGGAAGTTTAACTTTAGTACCATAGATAGTCCTAGAACCAGAGATAATCTTCGTTTTGGAATAACGTTTTATTTAGTAATGGTTTAAACCTGGTACTAACTCCAGTACCATATTTAGTCCGCGTTTTGGAATAAGGCGGTTACTGTCTAAATTTTTAGCTGAACAAAATGTTGACATATGTCTACTCAATGAAACCTGGCTTAAAGATACTCAGCATTTTAAAATTTCGGGATATAATTCCCACTATCATAAATAATGCTCAAAATGAGCATGGTGGAGTAGCAATTTTGATCAAACCGTATTTTAAATATAATATTATTCAAACCAGATTTTACCAAGATATTCAGACTATAGCATTATCGTTATATGTAAGTGGTAAACACTTAACGATTCTATGTGTATACTGCCCTCCCTCGAATGGTAACTTCAGAATAAGTAAACTGCGTAATATAATTAGAGATTTGCCTAAGCCAATATACGTGGCTGGAGATTTCAACGCTCATCATGTGGCATTTGGGTGTATGACCACGAAAAGTCGGGGTCATCAATTATACGATTTAATTGATGAATTTGATCTGTGTGTCCTTAACAATGGAAGCTTCACTACTATTAATTATCCTAACCGAAATCCTTCGGCTATTGATGTCAGCTTTTGTAGTGCTCCAATCACTCCACTATGCGAATGGTGGGTGCATGATAATTGTATGGGTAGCTATCATTTTCCTACGCTTACTCGTGTTTTATTGTCCGTTGATAGATACCAAATTAATCCTCCCATTGAAAAATTCTTATACAACAAGACAAACTGGACGAAATACAATGAGCTGTCTATAACTGCTTTTTCTAATTTTTAAGTTAATAATGAGAATCCATTACAGTCATATGACGAATTTATCGAAAGGCTTGATACACTTAAGAGGGATACTGTACCAAAGTTTGTCAAAGCAAATAATTATCGTTGCAAACCTCCAGCACCTTGGTGGAGCGACATATGTGAACAGAGTGTTATTAAAAATTATGAAGCTTTAAAACTGTACAGAAGGGATCCAACCATTGATAATTATATTAATTACAAAAGACTTAATGCTGTTAAGAAAAAGATTATTTCAGAACATAAACGCAATGGTTGGGTGAACATCTGTAATACTTTTAACAGAACTACACCTGTTAATATTATTTGAAAATACATCAAGTTATTTAAACGAATAAAATGTAATAATAGAACATATAAAGATGAATTTGTTGTCCCTCTCTTAGAAAAATTATCTCAAAATGGATGTAGGGTTATTGATAATCTAGAAAGTTATTTTCAAATTAATAATAGCCTTCAGAAGTCCAGTTTCCTCATAGAACCCTTTACTTGGAGTGAGTTTTGTACAAGTTTACAATCCAGACGAAACACAACCCCTGGTTTAGATGATTGTCCATACATTTTGATTAAAAACCTAAATCAGTCCGTTCAAAAAAAACTATTAGCTAATCTTAATGCTCTTTGGCACTTAAAAAAAAATTCCTGAATCTTGGAAAACACAGTGTGTAATCCCTCTACTTAAGCCTGACAAGCCGCCTGAAGATCCTAACTCATATCGTCCCATATCATTGTCATCTTGTGTCGGAAAGCTTAATGAAAACATGATAAAGATGCGTCTTGAGTATTATGTAGAGGCAAACAACATCATTCCACATGTTCAGTATGGCTTCCGGAGAGGGCGAAGTTGTGCTGACAGCTTCATCTCTCTCTTGTCAGATCTGAAATATGCCAATAATAATAATAAGTCCAGTGTTTGTGTTTTTCTTCAAAGGTGCATTTGATAATGTTGACCCTGGCATTTTGGTTCAAGTTCTTTCTAACATTGGTATACCAGGCATGCTTTGTCATTGGTTATTTAATTTTTTAACAGATAGAACTTTGTATATAAGATATAATAATATTCTCCATGGTCCCAGAAAGGTCTCCAAAGGTACAATGCAGGGGGCTACATTATCTCCATTGCTGTACAAAATATATACTAGTCAAATTCTTAATTTTGTAAATATAGAAGGTGTAAATATTCTACAATTTGCGGATGATCTTGTAATATATTGTACAGACCATAATGTAGATAGAGCTGTAAATAATATAAATAATGCTTTAGACCAATTGTACATATATTATAATGACAGGTTGGCTCTAAAGATTAATCCCAACAAAAGCAAGGCCATGATTTTTAGTAAAGATTTCCCCTCTAATGGCATACTCTACAATAATCATCCAATTTCAGTTGTACCTAACCATAAATTCTTGGGTGTTGTCATTGATAACAAACTTTGTTTTGATTTACATATCAATCACATTATAACTAACTCTCTTAAGGGTTTAAATATTATAAGATGTTTAGCTGGTGTGACTTGGGGTGCAGACCCCAAAGTTTTAAGTATGCTGTATAAATCTATAGTCAGAAGCCACTTCGACTACAGTTGTTTAGCCTACACAAATAGTAGTAGTGTAAAAAAACTAGACATAATTCAAAACAAAGCTCTGCGAATTATTACTGGGGCTATGTGTTCAACTCCCATACGAGCTATGGAAGTTGAAACCAAAATAATGCCATTGTGTCTCAGAAGACTTCTACTAATAGAGAGATACTTACTAAAGCAGGTATCTGGTAATGATAATGTTCTCAAAAAAATAATACCTTTTCCTGTACAATCCTCGGCACAGCAGACTTCGGGAGGTGAGCTTTTACGAGGTTATTTCCCAGTATTGCCTCTCATTGTACTACAAATGAATGAAGATTTTAAAAATGTAATTAAACAATCAAAGTGGACATGCTACTCTTACCCATATTCCTGTATTATATTTGAGACCAATATTGTTACTAAAAAAATTTTTAATAACTGTGAATTATTAAGTTTTCTTTCCGATAATAACTACTATACTTTGTATACAGATGGTAGCAAAAGTGAGCTCTTTGTGCGCAGTGCTGTATATGATCCCCAATCCAAGATTGGTCAAAGTTTTCTTTTGGATCCTAAATGCAGTGTTTTTACTGCAGAGGTATATGCGGCCCTCGAGGCCCTGAAGAGGATCGCACATATAAATAGTTTTAATATTTTTTTTAATTTTAACAGACAGTTTAAGTATGGTCCAAAGTTTAACCAATCTTAGATTTGACTTTAAAAAAAAAAACTATATTTTGTATAATATTAAAAAGTTGTTATTTAGTTGTGCGCAAAAGGGTATACAGGTCTCTTTCATGTGGATTCCATCACATAGGGGCATAACAGGAAATGAGATAGTAGATAAAATTGCACGTGATGGAACCAACATGTTGGATGTTAGCTCCATAGTAAAAGTACCTTTGACCGACTGTTATGAATCTATTGACAACCAGGTCAATAGCTTATGGGTCGAATTTTGGAAACAAGACCAAGAACAAAAGGGTAAATGGTATGGAAATGTTCAAGAAAATCTGCCTGTAACACCATGGTATAACAAACTGAAAATGACCAGTCGGGACTTTATTACGACTATAAACAGACTGCGTTTTGGTCACTCCACCGTTCCGGCCCACCTGGCTCGGTTGGGCATAATGGAGAGCAGCTACTGCACCTACTGTAATAATTCTGTTGGTGAAATCGAACATTTCATATTTATATGTGAGTGCTTTTCATTTGACAGATTGATTCTTGTCAGTAGAGATGTGCCCCTCACTCATGAGGTGCCTCGTTTGAGGTACTCGTGATCGCAAATTGAAAGAGTTACTCGATTTTCAACATTGAACCACCTCACTCGTTCACGCTTCCTCACTTAAAAATTGACATAGACATTATTGACGCGAGTACTCGCGACTTGCGAGCATCGCAACTGAGTGATTGAGTGAGCTTAGTGAGCGAATGAACCGACTTAGAAATCCATATTTACAGTACAGAATAAATTAGAGAATGAGTGAGGTGAGGAATCGAAATTTTGAAAACAGTAAACATTATGATTATGTTATGTACTTAATGAAATATAATTGTGTGAAATGAGTTGCAGGGTAAATAAAACACACGAAGCAAAAAAAAAATAACTGAGTGTATTAAAAAGTAAAAAAAAAACAATCGTTTGGAATAAACGCGTTTTTCACAATCACAACAATATCAACAATTACTTCACCACACGTGCACCTCCAAGGTCAACATAGGTAAAGTATTAGGTACTCAAAACGAATTAATAGAGAAAATATTTTTATTTCTGCTATAAATATGAATCTCTAAACGTTAACTATGAACTCTAAAAACATAGGCATTAGATTTTTATAAAAGTGTCATTGATTCGTTTATTTTGGCTGTCTAAATTTTATGAGCGAAAGACAGTTACGTGTGTGAGGGAGACGTAAAAATCGGAATCGTGAGTACTCGTGACTCAGAGTCGACGCGCCCGTCCGCCCCGCTTGCCGTTGCCGCTGCCTCGGACAATCGGCTGAGTTCGGCTCGAGCTCGGGCTCGGCTCGTGAGGTGAATTGAATACGCTGACGTACGATACCTCGCCTCAAATGAGGGGTCCCTCGTGAGGACCTCGCGAGGTAAAATGAGGTGCTCCCTCAACCTCATATAAAAATGATGAGTTACCCATCAGTGCTTGTCAGTGAAATAAGTGACATAGTGCAAAATCAAGTGACAGTGCAAGATCTAGACGTGGGTCGTTACGTCATTTTCAAGAAACGTAACGAAACCAGTGACTTGATCGGCGTCACTTGTTTCAAAACTAGTGATTTTTGTAACTGGCTATTTTTATTCGGCTACTGTGATTGTTTGCATAAATATCACCACCAACTATACAGTTACACACGAAACGAAAATCACAATCCGTGTTTGTAGCTATACAGTAACTGTTTTCTGTTAAATCAATAAATTAACTTCCCTTCATACTTTATTCAGGTTTAGGACAGACTGCATTAAATGTATTTATGATTGATTTGCGTTTACTATGACACTAATATTTTCATAAAATTATTAATGCATGCATATTTACAAGTCAATTTGATTGTATATACAATGATTATTGATATTTACAGTTTATTTACACTTTTTCAACGTTTTCTCTGTCATTTGTTTTTGCACTTTTATTTACACTGTACAATTAATTTGTTTGTCTGTTTGGGTATTTACACACAGTTTTTAAGTTTTATAATATTATAAACATTTAAATTTTTATATTTTTTAGACTCATTTTTTAGTTTTATTTTAATTTTATGAATAAACGAGTTCATGACTCCGTCAAAAATGTTTTAAAAATTATTTTAGTTAAATTCAATGAGACTCGCTTCCCGGTATCACAAACCGTTAAATATCTACAAACAGAGATTACTCTATTTTATTGTTTATGTCTATAGTCTTACGTATGAAAATTAAACGTACAATAAAACTGTTACGATGGTTTGTTTATTGTTGTATGCCACATGTGCGCTTTGCGCTCGAGCGAGCGACAGACTCCCGCAATAATCACGGTTAACAGTAATCATAATCACGCATTTACAAAAATCACTACTTGTAACATGACTCGAAACTAGTGATTCGGTTACATGCCGCGTAGCCAGTTACTGTATCTAGTGACGTGAAATTACGCCCACGTCTAGCAAGATCCCTCCCGCCGCCTGAGTGATATGTTAAAAAATAGATCCTATTACGTGCCTCTATATAAATTTATCAAAAATACAGTGGGGAAATTATAATAAACTGAATAAAAATACTCAAGACCTGGCCTAAAGGTCTAGATACCAGGCCATAAACTCCAAAAAAAAAAACTAGGAAATGTCATGCAATTTGCAAATGAAAACGAAATCACAATTCGACAAGCATTGATTTATATAAAATTATATAATATATTGTGTTGTATAACTCAATGTCAACAAGTAAAAAGGTACTAGAGAATTCACAACTAAATAGTCGCAATTGTGTTATTTTGTTCGTTATTTTTCAAATAAATTCTCAAGAACTCAGATATAGAGTGATATTGCCGATCACATTATAGTGTGACAACAGTTAAAAGTAAGTGTTTAACGGTTTTTAATTAATTAATTCTAGTGCTGATATTTCATAGTGATGAATGAATGAAATGAAGTTGTTTTATTTTTTAACATATGCACAAGCTATATCTGACAAATATAATAGCTTATTTATAACATGGCGATAAGATTAGCTAGCTAACACCAGATAGTTACGAAATTGACAATTTTTATCAAATACCAAGAAATGAGACAGTCGATTTTTAATTGTTTTTGGACTACTGGTAGTCAGTCAGTCCTTAATTATTTAATAATATAGGGCATTAAGTTTTAAGTAACATTTACCTATATTTGAGTTTAAAGTAAACAAATCTATTTTATTTTGTTCACTTTGTCTTATTTTTTTTATTTAATATTATTTCAGTTTCCATCGTCATCGCGTGAGTGTCATGATTGCTGACGAAGGACTGATAAAGCAGCATCACATTAAACTTTAGAACGGGAACCATCTGAATCATCTAGTCCATCCTCGTTGCAATCTAAAGTGAGTAATGTATTGAACCTAGAACAACAAAGCTTAGATCATACATCGTACAATATACTGCTGCCTAATTTTGTAAGAGCACCACTCACACAAAATCAATGTTTTTTCCTCGTTGTAACAATTCCAATCAACTCACTGTTCCATCAGCATTGCGGGTATGTCTTTTTGCGAATACAATTACTATGTACCTCCAAAATGTAGAATCAGTAACTACCATTTAAATAGTAACTCTTGGTACTTACTTTTAGAATCAATATATAACCATATTAAAACATTTAGTGTAGCACAAATTATAGATTTTTCTACATTATTGTAAGATAATATATACCATCATATAGACTTTGAAAATATTCACAGTATGCCTGAACATACTGTGCATTATTATCTAGGCTTATCGAAGGCACAATACCAACAAATTCTGTCTGAAGTTCCCAAAATGTCAAGTAAACATAGTGGATGTTTTGCACTTGCTGTATATTTGATGAAAGTAAAAACAGGAGGTAGTGATGAATGCATAAAGGCATTATTGCAAGTGCCAAGAAACAAATTAGAGCGGCTCATGAATATGGCCCGTGAAATATTAAATCAGGATGTTGTTCCTATGAATTTTATCCATCGTTACCACTCTGTACCAAATTCCATTCAGTAATTATGATATTATATTAGAGGCAAATAATTTCTTAGCTTTCCTAGATGTTTTTGTTATCCAAAATCCTAACAACATCTCACAGGTCACACTGTGTATGGAAAAAAGACCCATACAAACTGATATTTAAGCGGTGAATCTCACCATCATCCTTCACAGTTAGTTACCGTGAGCAAATCTTTGTTACAGAGAGCATATGGGATCTGTGAGAGCAAGCACCTGGCCGCAGAGCTTCAGCACGTCAAGCAGGCTCTGCACAGATTCAAGCTTCGGGTCTCGCGTCTACGTCACAGTGACCGAGTGAAGCCGACATACATCAGATTTGATACACAAGTGAGATCTATTGAAATTAAAAAAACATCCTAATTTCAATAGAGAAGGTGGTTGGGTACTACCACCTGCTTGGGACACTATAATTAATAAAATTAAAACTAAACCCAAGCATACCACTGCAAGACTTAAAGATAGAGTAAGTTCAATCTGCGTAGATTGGACTATAAAAATACTAATAAAAAGCTGAAGGACTCCATGTTAATACTGACATTGGGATGGCAGTCACCTCAGTCCCCCGTGACAATGGGTGCTATAAAGCACTTGAAACGTCGGGAATTAAAAGTTAAAGAAATTAAAAGCAATAAAATTCCTAAAAGTAGTCGTTAAAAAACTGTATTTGTGAAAATAAAAACTTTTATATCATAAAAATCCCGACTTTTTTTAAACCAATTCCTTAACCATTTCATTATTTTAATTGCACATTACCATTTCCATATGCTTTTATATGTGGGCACTCATGGCCGAAGTGTCTATGAACATTGGGCATTCCCCTTTCTTTTATTTTTGTGGTATAACATCCCTTACAATATTTTTATATATTTCTGGAAATAGAAATAGCTTATATTTATCATATTGAACATAAAACATTCTTAAACCCTTGATTTACACCTTTAAAAAATAAAAATATTGAAGCGGTCTTCTTATGGTTTAGCTCCCTAGTAGTTAAGCTTTTTTCCACGTTACATATATGTAGCGCCGCCAGGCGGCAGGAATGCACAGTGCTTATCGTGATAACAACATTACGCTTAATCTTAAGAAACTATGCAGAACATATTTGAACTTCTTATTGACTAAAATCTATTTTTATAATAGGAAACGAGATTATACAAGTAGTTAAATCACGTATTGTTCTAGTTTTAAATTACATTAAAAGTAATTAAACAAGTGATTAAATTCACCCTTAGATGCTAATATTTCTAATGTAGTTTTTAGATTATAATAAGAAAAAATTCAAATAAGTAATTAGATTCATATTTCGTTTCTAACATTTCTAGTAAATTTAAATAAGTAATTAGATTCACATTTCGTTACTAACTTTCTTTACGTAGTTTTAGATTGCAAATGAGAATAAAGTTAAAATAAGTAATTAAATTCACTTTTCGTTATTAACACTAACAGCCTTTACGTAGGTAGTTTCAGATCACAAATAAGAATAAATTGGAAATAAATAATTAAATTCACTTTTCGTCGCTAACATTCTCCCCCACGGTGCGTAGCACTTCATCTTCCGGAGGCGACGATTCCGCTGGTACCAGCACGATGACCCGTCGAGTTGGGCGGCGAGGTATTCCTCCAGATGTCCGCACTTCCAGCACTCTGGTGCTTCCGTCTGGTCCGGGATAGGTCTCGATAACTTTTACGCGAGGCCATGAGTTTCGTGGTAACGTAGCGTCCACTATCAGCACAATGTCTCCTTTTCTTGGGTCTTTGGTTTCTCTCCTCTCGAGTTTCCTTCGCATCAGGAGAGGTATCTTTTCCAGAAATGGTCTGCGAGTCTTTGGGTAGTCCTCCAGTTTGCCTTTCCGATCAGCTCAGTGTCGCTGAATTCTCCCGGCGCCATTGCTCCGCATGATCTTCCCAGCAGAAAGTGGTTCGGTGTTAGGCTCTCTTCGTCTTCTGGGACCATGCTGATTGGATTGAGAGGTCTAGAATTGACGATGTGTTCAACTTCCGTCATTAGTGTATGGAGTACTTCTTCGGGCGGGCTTCTCTCATTGAGGACTACTGCTAGCGCCGTCTTGACTGTTTGTACGAGTCTCTCCCAGGCGCCTCCCATATTCGGAGCTCCCGGAGGAATAAACTTCCACTTGATGCCTTTTTCTTGTGCGGCCTCTTCTAATTCCCTTTTGGCCCCGATGAAGTTGGTTCCGTTGTCGCTGAATATGGTTTACGGGGTCCCTCTTCTGGCTGCCATTCGTCGGAGAGCCATGATCTCTGAAGCTTGTGCTTAGAGAAGGTACTAGCTCTAGATGTACTGCTCTAGTAGTGAGGCAAGTGAATAAAGCCCCCTAGCGCTTCTCAGTTCTTCTTCCGATGATGACTTGCATCGGCCCAAAATAGTCTACGGCTGTGCAAGAGAACGGAAACTGATGATGCTGTAGTCTCTCGCTCGGTAGGTCTCCCGTCGGGGGTATCTCTGGTGAACTGTTCTTTGTCTTGCACCATTGACAGCTGCCGTGTAGTGGCGGTTAAGAATATCCACTACCCCATATCTTCCCGTGGGTGTCGTAAAAGGCGACAGAGGGAAACAGGCAGGAGATGAGCAGTAGCATCTTCCTGATAACAGCAACTGTAACACAAAAAACTGCGGTTGCCAACCCGCACGCCAAGCGTGGCAACTATGGCAATATGGGGTATATGAAGAATTACACAAATAGACGGCCCCCAGTCCCCAGCGGCACCGCTATTCCTGGCTACGGTGGCGACCATGGTAACGGCGGGGCAGGGGGTGTTAAGAATCTCCGGTGGAGGTTCGGTTGCCACCTACGACGACTCGACCTGGCAACATTTAACGCACGTACCCTGAGGACTGACGAGAAGATCCTGGAGCTGGAAGAAGAGATAGACAAGTTGCGCTGGAATAATATAGGATTATCCGAGGTCCGAACAGAGGGGGAGGACACGGTGATTCTCGAATCCGGCAACTTGTTCTATCACCGGGAGGGCGACCATCTGTCCCAAGGAGGTGTTGGATTTATCGTCCACAAGTCTCTCGATAACAAAGTTTTAAAGATTGGGAGTGTATCGACGAGGCTTGCGTACCTTATACTCAGAATCACCAAACTGTATTCGCTGAAGGTCATACAGGTTTACGCGCCAATGTTGAAACATCCCGATGAGGAGTTGGAGGAAATGTATGAGGATATTTCCAGAGCCATGCATTCCTCCAAAACCCACTACACGGTGTTGATGGTAGAACTTCTTAAAAACAATAATGTAACACTTAAACTGGCATAATATTCAAGTATTTGAAAATATATAATATATAACATAACATAAAATATTTTCATATTACCTTAATCAATTCATTACATTTGAATAGCATTTCATGCAAAGTTTATACTTTGATTAAATATCAAAACACAATAAGGTTTTACCGTGTAGTGGCGGTGAAAAACATCCACCAGCCTACATCATCCCGTGAGTGTCGCTAGAGGCGACAGAGGGAAACAAAATCAGGAGATGGGTTTCTTCCTAATAACGACTAAAAATAAAAATTAATTTAAAATTTTATTGTATGGAACTGGCTTAGTAAACATTAAATTAATAAATGTTTCTGTAATTCCTTGACGTGTTTTATTAGTTGTAATTTACCAAACCTAGATTTTTATTCACATTGTAAAAACTTACCTCAATACAATTTTTTTGTATCGTAGTGACGGCTTAGGTGCAAGAACTGATACGGACCAACATCCAAACATGAAGCAATTACTTGTATGTCATATCATAAACACTTATTTCTTGCGGGATTCGAACAACACTTAGTCATTTTATTACTGAAAAATTAAATTTATTTTATAGATTTCTCTATACATGCGTACGAGGAAGCTCAAAATCGATTAGTGAGCTATTAAGAGGGCTCCGTTAGGAGTTACTCTGTGTGAAAGATTCAGAAATAAGGGTATTCACACTAGAACTCGGGTAACCGACATAGCTCAACGTATTAGTTAGCTGAAGTGGCAATGGGTCATCAATATAGCTCGAAGAACAGCCAACCTATAGGGACGAAAGGTTTTATCCTATACTATTAAACGAGCAATTCTTGTTTTTAAATATATATATGTATATATATATATATATATATATATATATATATATATATATATATATATATATATAATCGGAATCTCGGAAACGGCTCCAACGATTTTCATAAAATTTGGTGTCCAGGGAGTTTCGGGGATAGTAAATCGATCTAGCTAGGATTTATATTTAGAAAATGTCTTTTTGTCCGTGTTTTTAGGCAATGAAAAACTGCTACAATATCGTTAGAATAAGAAGGTAAATTTTTACGGATTGTTAGTGATTATAAATAGCTTAATTGGTATAATGGTCGGTCACAGAATCTTTAAACCCCGGTTCGAGCCCAGACCGACCGACCGAATTTTTTTAATTTTTTTTCATTTGTGTGTGTGTGTGTGTGAGTGTGTGTGTGTGTGTGTGAGTGTGTGTGTGTGTGTGTGAGTGTGTGTGTGTGTGTGTGAGTGTGTGTGTGTGTGTGTGAGTGTGTGTGTGTGTGTGTGTGTGAGTGTGTGTGTGTGTGTGTGTGAGTGTGTGTGTGTGTGAGTGTGTGTGTGTGTGTGTGAGTGTGTGTGTGTGTGTGTGAGTGTGTGTGTGTGTGTGTGAGTGTGTGTGTGTGTGTGTGAGTGTGTGTGTGTGTGTGTGAGTGTGTGTGTGTGTGTGTGAGTGTGTGTGTGTGTGTGTGTGAGTGTGTGTGTGTGTGTGTGAGTGTGTGTGTGTGTGTGTGAGTGTGTGTGTGTGTGTGTGAGTGTGTGTGTGTGTGTGTGAGTGTGTGTGTGTGTGTGTGTGAGTGTGTGTGTGTGTGTGTGAGTGTGTGTGTGTGTGTGTGTGAGTGTGTGTGTGTGTGTGTGAGTGTGTGTGTGTGTGTGTGAGTGTGTGTGTGTGTGTGTGTGAGTGTGTGTGTGTGTGTGTGAGTGTGTGTGTGTGTGTGTGTGAGTGTGTGTGTGTGTGTGTGAGTGTGTGTGTGTGTGTGAGTGTGTGTGTGTGTGTGTGAGTGTGTGTGTGTGTGTGAGTGTCACCCGTTCCCGGGGACGCAAACATTGCATGGGCATCTAGGGCTAAAAATACCTCGTCTATGACGACGTCATCTTAGGCGACATTAACGACGTCATCCACACCGCTGTCTTCATTTAAAATTTCAATAACCACCATTGGTTCATTGCAAAAAAAATTATCTTTACTCCACGTCAATTTCATTAATAATAATAAAAAATAAAAATAAATAAATAAAACTTACGATTCATATGACTGGTACGGTCTAATAGGAGACCTGTCATGGCCATCCAGTGATGTGTCACAAAAACGATTCTCTTCCTAAAACATAGGTGCAAACAAAAATATCCATGAACACGAATTCACCAAAATATACAAAATTCAGTGTGTATTAATGCAAACATAACACAAAAAATGTATCACCTCGAATTCGACTTCTGCTTTCACATCATCCCCAGGCTGTTCGCGACGTCCAGGTGGTGTAGGATAGTAAGCCTCAGGTGACGACGGGCGCGAGTCGTCTCGGTAAATAAATTGAAGAACTTCTTCTTCTGCTTGCACTGACGCTATGTGGGAGCGTTCATTTGGCGGCCTTTGGATGCCATATTGCGACAATCTTAAGTGAATGTAAACAAAAGTTTGTCGACTGGGTGTAGGCCGGTCTGGATACCTCTGACATTCGTACGGCGGCAGCAGCGCTTCCATTACATCTGCCATACACAAAATGCATGTGAGCTATGTGATGAGACGAATAGTTAGACATATTTTTATCCGAAAAGTATGTAGTCACTGCAAACTACAACAAACCCAGCAGAATATCTCGGTGAAGGAATAGCTCACAAAACGGAACAGAATAGTAGCGATCGCAACGCAGAGCAGAGGACAACTGATCTAGAAACATTTGTCTTCGATACCTGCGCTGGTCAAACATGATTTTTTGTCCTACTTATTCACCGCCTAACAATAATACAAATCATTTTCCATCCTTGTCACATAAACCCTATTCAATGTAGCAGGTAGCTCTACATGGGTTTGGGACCGTCGCAAAAGGGTCATATTCAAACAGCCCTAACTCTCGAGTTATGCAATTGAGAACAATAATTTTAATGTCAATTTGTAAGTAACATCCTTAAGTATTAGGACAGTATTAAAAAATTTAGTATCAATGTGCTAGTTTTTGAAGTATGTTAAGAAAAATATGTAAAAAATATGTTAAATTAGCATTGTAAGTGTTTTAAGATATTTTGGAAAGAAAACTTTCCATGATGTTTATTTTTATTTGATAGATGCTATTTTTACCTTTTGAATAACATTTTTTTAGTAGTTTTTAGTAGGACCTTTCTGTCCAGAGAAATCTGCATCTTTTGGCAGAGGTATCTACAAGAATAAAAAAAAAATGGCGGCCATTCCGACAGGAGGGGGCGTAGACCCCCATATATAAATGTTTTCGTCGATGAAATTAGGTATATTTTGTAACCTTAAATTATCGCTAGGTTGTGACCAGACACACTGTATAGATTGGATCGATGGTAAAGGTTGTGCTGGATTTATTATCAACCTTGTTTTTTCGCTAATTGTATCATTTGTGCTATCATTGGTGCTTTGTGGTCGTTTGCGATTAATTTGCTCAGTGTTAATCTTATTCAGTGATATGGGAGGACGAGGATTACAGGGAACACCATCCGGATCAGGAGGGACTCCCCATCCAGATGGTGTTCCCATCACCTCCTCCATTTTATTTAAGGAAATCACATATAAATCTAAACTACTAATCAACACTTATTTTTAAAATCATAACTAACACAAATTAAGATTAATTAATTGAAGCAAATCAACAGTTCAAATCAATCAATTTAAAAAAACGCATAAATTGTACAAAACTTGTTATCTCACTTGACTCCTTTATCTTACTCCTAGTGTAATGTCTTATGGAATTTTGATATAGGGTAATATAAGCATATAAGCAACTGACATTGAAGTGCATTGAAGCCATATTTGTTTTGCTTACACTTAAATTGTAAAGAGTCCCTTAGAGAAAAATTTAAACGAATAAACTAAATTAAATTAATTTTGGCATCACAATATATTTGTGAAAATATAATGTATGTATGTAATGTATGTATAATGTATGTATGTAAACATGTAGCAGAATTCTGTGTAATGTATATATGTATTGTAGGAGCTTCAGTAGTTGTAAAACAAAAACACTATAATGTAGAAGTTATAGTAATTCGATACCCAATATGTATATGGAAAGTACAAACAAACTTACCGAATAGCATTTCTAGGCCCAGGTTTAGGAAACCGAGGCAATTTAATGTCTGGCACTTGTTTCGGAGATCGCCCACATTTTTCACATTTTCTATAAATGTTGTGTGATATGGTGAAATAAGTAGATGGTTACCTAATTAAGTTCACAACAATTTTACACAAACTATGGAAAGAGTCAGTATCTCACTTGAGTTTATCAACTTTTTACCAACAACACTGCTCTGGTTCGACCGACACTAATACGGAGGAGCGAAATTCACTCAACTCAATGCAAAAATGAAGACAAAGAACTATAACAAAGTAACAAATTAAAGGAACAACAAAAACCAACAATTCGCTGAAATTTGAAGCGAATGAAAACCGCGGAATACATTTACTTCTAGCGGAGAGTTGCCATTTTCTAAATTTAATACTCCTCAATAAACGTAGCGAAGATAACTGTCGCTGTTGCTTTAATCATTTTTGTTTACAGATAAAACATAACCAATATTTTTCTATTTTTTCTAAATTTAATATTCTTCAATAAACGTAGAGAAGATAACTGTCGCTGTTGCTTTAATCATTTTTATTTACAGATAAAACATGACCAATATTTTTCTTTTTTAATAAAATCCAAATTAACAGTAAAAAATTAACTAACGAAATATAGTATTTTTAACATGAATAGAAAGATACAAAATCTATTGATGAAATACTCTCGTTTTAGAAGTTTTTAAATAACTTGGCAATTTTTTGGTAGAAATCTCGTAAGACAAAATGTCCAAATAAATAATACTGTTACCGCGCCATCTACATGGTTTATCAAGTAGTATTACATCGATTTGCGAAACCGACGTAATTCTTTGAGAATTTATTCGATGGCGCTGCTGTTCTTACTGTCGCATAGGTCCCATACACTCTACGAGCACTTAACCCTAGGGTTAAGTGCTCGTAGCATACACTATATATATTATTATAGTCGATAAGGCCTGGTTCGTCCAGTGTATGTTTTGACAGATTATAGACCGTGCGTTGTTTACTGTTTTCGTCTGTGGTCAACGGTTGTGTTTCGTTCTGACGTTGACTTAGATGGTTGGCATTTGATTTGATCGTTAATTTTTGGTTTGGCTATTTGTTTATTTTTGCATTGGGTGCATTTGGCAGAAAAAAGCGCTAGCAAGCGCTTATAAGCGCTAAAATAGTTTTCGGCCAGGACGCGATTGCTACTTCAGTAGCGCTGACACAATCCGCCATTTTGCTTATTTAATTTATTTGTTTTGAAGTAGAGTTTATAATTTGTTTTGTGCAATATTAGTTTTAAGTAAAGTTACAGCCTATATACGTCCCACTGCTGGGCACAGGCCTCCCCTCATTTCTGCGAGGGTTTTAGGGCAAGGAAGTGTCCGCCGCGCTGCCCCAATGCGTGTTGGCGAACTTCACATGTCTTCGAAATATTTTTTTTTTATTATTATTCCTCAGACATGCAGGTTTCCTCACGATGTTTTCCTTCAGCGCTAGTTTTAAGTAATATAATGTTATGAATAGACATATACATGTTATTAAAAATTCATGATTGGTATGTTTTTAATATGAATACTTTACAAACATATATTTAAATTAGGTTAGGTTCTCCGGTTAAAACTAACATCGTGTCGCTTACCGCTTACGATCGCCATTTTGCTTACAAGCGCTTGCTATCGCTTTTTTCTGCCAAACGCACCCATTCATTGTATTTTGCTGTTTCTCGTTTGTTTAAAGTTTCGATGCAATTATTAAAATCAAATGTCGTTAAAACTGTCTTTAGTTTACTGAACAAATTGTGTTGTTTATGAAATGTAAATCGAACCGTTTCTGCTGAATCACCGTTCGTAACAACTTTTTACTTGCCTGATTTAAGATCTTTGCGCTTCCTCGAATGTCCTTTTTTGTTGATATTTTGACACACGTAGGAATGAGATTATGGTCTCTGCATCTCTTCAAGAAATTTAAAGATGTTATATATCGTGCGCGCTTGGTTTTAAGATCTTCTAATCGGTGAATTTTATTTGCTATTACCAGTCCGTACTGGTTGACATAATGATTTCTTAAATTTACGCGAACACTACACATTGAATAAAACTAAATTTACGGATTTTATCGCGTTTATTCCTCTACTTTTACTTATTTTTAATTTAATTTAGTTTTATTCAATGAGTAGTGTTCGCGTATATTTAAGAAATCATTAGTTTTCTTCTATTTATTTTCTTGATGCTTTATTCTTACATTGGCGGATTTGGAATGTTTAACCACATTTTTTTCGCCCGAAGCAATTGGAAAGGGCTACCCTTTAAGTAGGGAGGCGGAAAATGCATTACGCATACCACGATAGCCGGTCTGTCGTGGTTATGCGGGACTCACTGCCTACCGGGAGAACCTAAGTGATACCCTCTAAAAACCGCCTTTGGGGACTGGCAACTGGCTGTTTAAGCTTCTTATGCCGTATCGGAAACGACCCTCTTTTGGGAAAAGAGGGCGCAGGCGGCTACGAGCCGCTGAGGGAGTGCATACGAAGGCAAATTAATTATGAATAATTTGATTTGAGTTGGCCTGAGCCACCAGGAGGCAGTTCAGGTCGTTTGATAGTTTATTAGGCGGGTCCGAGTAAGAGTTTCTCGGCCAGGGGACTCGATAGCGATAGGGGGTTGGGGCTGCATAAGTAGCTGCCTTACGAATAAGATGATTGGAGTGCGACTCTGAGGCTTTGAAGAAGTTCTCAGAGAGTTTTTTAAGAAATTGTTGAATTGTAGGGAGCTCTAGGTTACGATGAAGGACGGCATTACGGACGTACCAAGGTGCGTTTGCAGCTCGACGACAGAAAAGGTTTTGAACTATTTGGAGTTCATTAATAATTTTAGGGTCGGCGTGGCCAAAAATGGGGCCCGCGTAGGACATGACTGGTCGTATACAGACCTTATAAAGGGTACGCTTGTTTCTGAGGGACATTTTACTGTGTCGGCCCAACATACTGTTGAGCCTACTCAGGTAAAAACGTGCGTTACGGGTTAGTCTCTTGACGTGGGGCCTGAAAGTGAGCCTTGTGTCTAGAGTGACACCTAAATATTTGGCAGTCGTATGCCAGGAGACAGAGGTCCCTAGCATACGTATTGGTGGAGTGTTTTTGAGACGGCGTCGTTTATAATCGAAGTGAACGGCGGAGCTCTTGTCCGGGTTCACATCGATGCGCCATTTTTTGAACCAAGCTCCTAGGTCGTCAACTGACTTTTGAACCTTGTTCCGTATGAAAGGTAGCGAGATACCTTTACAGTAGATAGCAGTGTCGTCTGCGAAGAGGGAGAGCTGAACGGCTTTTGACGGGATGGGAATGTCGTTGGTGAACAGGATGTACATCAGAGGAGCAAGTACTAAGCCCTGAGGGACACCAGCTTTGATAGGGCGCTGTGAAGATAGCGTGCCTTCGTGTCTAAAATGAAAGGTACGATGCTTTAGATAAGAGGCCACGAGACGTACTAGACGATCGGGGAGACCTATTTTGAAAAGCTTGTAGATAAGGCCTGTACGCCAGACGAAAATCAAAGGCTTTAGCTATGTTGAAAAAGACCGCGATGGTCTTATGACGACGAGGATAAAAACCGCTGAGGATATATTCCACAATATGGTGAACTTGTTAGAGACATGAGTGTTTCGTTCGGAAGCCGAATTGATGGGGAATGATAAGAGGGTCACCGTCTGCGGGAAACAGATGGCGCTTCATGCGGGTTTGGATGACTCTTTCGAAGAGCTTGCCCATGGCCTTGAGGAGGCTAATGGGGCGATGACTGGAGGGGAGGTTGAGAGGCTTGCCTTGCTTGGGAATACCAATCACATAATGATTTCTTATATTTACGCGAACACTACACATTGAAATAATACTAGTTTTAACGGAATTTATCGCGTATATTTAACTTTTTTACCCGACGTTTCGAGAGCTTTACAGCACCCATGGTCACGGGAAGGACTGAGATGTTCAACGTCCAGCTGTCATAGTTAACCGCGGTTACCATAGATTAAAATTTTAACTTTTGTTCCGATCTACACAGTATGAGCTTATGGTATCATGGAGTCTTGCAGTTGTATGCTTGGGTTGGGATTTAATTTTATTTATTATAGGATCCCAAGCAGATGGTAGCACCCAGCCATCTTCTCTATTGAAATTAGGATGTTTTTTGATTTCAATAGCCTCGCGAATCATCCTTGGAAGTAATCGGTGTTCTTTAGCGAGGATTTGTGGTCTATCAAATCTGATGTAGTGACGGGGGCGATCTTGTACATGTTCACAGACTGCAGACTTCCCGGAGCGTCGATTCTTCACATCAGCTATATGTTCTTTGACGCGGGTTTTAATTGATCTTTTAGTTTGTCCTATGTAGGAGAGACCACATTCACAATCAAGCTTGTACACTCCTGCATCTTGCAGAGGGACGTTACACTTGACTGATGGTAAAAACTGACCAATCTTCTTCGGCGGCTTGAAGTATGTTTTGATGGAAGCGCGCTTCAAGATGTAGCCAATCTTGTCAGTGACTCCTCTAACATATGGCAGTACAGCAGGTACACGCTCGACTGTGGCCGGCTTCACTCGTTCTCTGTGACGTAGGCGTGGGACCCGAAGCTTGTTGTCATGCAAAACTTGCTTGACATGTTGGAGCTCGGCAGCCAGGTGTTTACTGTCACAGATCCCTCGTGCTCTCTGAAACAAAGATTTACCCACGGTAGCTAACTGTGAAGGATGGTGGTGAGAATCACCGTTTAAATATCTATCTGTATGGGTCTTTTTTCTATACACAGTATGGCTCAAGGTGTTATCAGGATTCCGAATTACTAACACATCTAGAAAAGCTAAGGAATTGTTTGCCTCTAACTCCATTGTGAACTGAATTTTAGAATTTATAGAGTTAAGATGGTCTAAAAATGCAGTTACTTTATCTAAAGGTAGAATTGTGAAAGTGTCGTCTACGTACCGCTTGTAGAATCTTGGATTTATGGGAGAAGTAAGCAGGGCTTTCTCCTCAAAGTCTTCCATGAATATGTCGGCGACAATGGGAGATACAGGTGAGCCCATCGCCACACCATCTACTTGCTTGTAGAACTCCTCCTTCCACAATAGGTAGCCAGATGTAAGGCAGTGTCTGAGTAATACTGCATATTCTGCGGGCATGTTGTTTTCTTCCAGCCTTCTAGTTACAATTGAGATGCAGTCTTCAATAGGTAAGCATGTAAACAATGACTGCACATCAAAACTGACCATAGTTTCATTGTCTGCCAGACGTAGGTCTTTAATCTCGCTGACAAAATGGTAGGAATCCTTTATGTGTGCTCTTGTATGTCCCCTGAGCGGTGAGAGTATTTTCGCTAAGTGTTGAGCCAATCTGTAAGTTGGTGAATCGATTTGGCTCACTATGGGGCGTAATGGAGCATTGGGCTTGTGTATTTTTGGTAACCCATACAACTTTGGTGATTTGGCGCACGTAGGTATTATCCATTTTACGTCCAGATTTAATTTTTCGGAGTGTTTCTTTATGAGGTCACTAGTTGTTTTTAGTGTGCTATTTGTTGGGTCGTTTTTAACCTTTTTATAAGTACTTACATCCGACAAAAGTTCTTGTATTTTAGAATTATAATCTGACGTATCCATGACCACCGTGGCGTTTCCCTTATCTGCGCGGAGAATCGTAAGTTCTGGTTTATTGCGTAGGTTCTTTAACGCTATAAATTCGTCTCTGGGAAGATTCGGTTTAGGCACTGAACATCGACGTAACATAGACGAAATGTCTTGACGTATCGCCTCCAAATCTTCTTTCCGCATATTGTTTTTAAATAAACAGTCCTCGACACTACAGATAATTTCTTCGTACGGTAATCTGCTAGGAGTTATAGCATAGTTTAGTCCTTTGGATAAAACCTTTATTGTTGCATCATCCAGTGTTTGTTTTGACAGATTATAGAACGCGATTAATCTATGATCTGTGTTTGTCAATGGTTGCTTTTGGTTCTGGCATTGATTCGGATGTTTGACATTTGATTTGGCCGTTAATTTTTGATATTTTTCTATATGTTTGTTTTTGAATTCGTTATATTTACTAATTTCGCGTTTATTTAATGTTTCCATGCAAAAATTATAATCAAACGTCGTTAAAACTTTCTTTAATTCACTGGATGATGTGTCTATGGATTTATTTATGTCATATAGATCGGAGCGTTTTTGTTGGATTACCGCCCGTAACAACTTTTTACTTGCCTGATTTAAGATCTTAGCGCTTCCTCGAATGTCCTTTTTGGTGGATATTTTGACACACGTAGGAATGAGATTATGGTCTCGACATCTCTTCAAGAAATTTAAGGCTGTTAGATATCTTGCGCGCTTAGTCTTTAGATCTTCTAATCGGCGTATTTTATTTGCAATTACCAGTCCGTACTGGTTTACATAATGATTTCTTATATTTACGCGAACACTACACATTGAAATAATACTAGTTTTAACGGAATTTATCGCGTATATTTAACTTTTTTACCCGACGTTTCGAGAGCTTTACAGCACCCATGGTCACGGGAAGGACTGAGATGTTCAACGTCCAGCTGTCATAGTTAACCGCGGTTACCATAGATTAAAATTTTAACTTTTGTTCCGATCTACACAGTATGAGCTTATGGTATCATGGAGTCTTGCAGTTGTATGCTTGGGTTGGGATTTAATTTTATTTATTATAGGATCCCAAGCAGATGGTAGCACCCAGCCATCTTCTCTATTGAAATTAGGATGTTTTTTGATTTCAATAGCCTCGCGAATCATCCTTGGAAGTAATCGGTGTTCTTTAGCGAGGATTTGTGGTCTATCAAATCTGATGTAGTGACGGGGGCGATCTTGTACATGTTCACAGACTGCAGACTTCCCGGAGCGTCGATTCTTCACATCAGCTATATGTTCTTTGACGCGGGTTTTAATTGATCTTTTAGTTTGTCCTATGTAGGAGAGACCACATTCACAATCAAGCTTGTACACTCCTGCATCTTGCAGAGGGACGTTACACTTGACTGATGGTAAAAACTGACCAATCTTCTTCGGCGGCTTGAAGTATGTTTTGATGGAAGCGCGCTTCAAGATGTAGCCAATCTTGTCAGTGACTCCTCTAACATATGGCAGTACAGCAGGTACACGCTCGACTGTGGCCGGCTTCACTCGTTCTCTGTGACGTAGGCGTGGGACCCGAAGCTTGTTGTCATGCAAAACTTGCTTGACATGTTGGAGCTCGGCAGCCAGGTGTTTACTGTCACAGATCCCTCGTGCTCTCTGAAACAAAGATTTACCCACGGTAGCTAACTGTGAAGGATGGTGGTGAGAATCACCGTTTAAATATCTATCTGTATGGGTCTTTTTTCTATACACAGTATGGCTCAAGGTGTTATCAGGATTCCGAATTACTAACACATCTAGAAAAGCTAAGGAATTGTTTGCCTCTAACTCCATTGTGAACTGAATTTTAGAATTTATAGAGTTAAGATGGTCTAAAAATGCAGTTACTTTATCTAAAGGTAGAATTGTGAAAGTGTCGTCTACGTACCGCTTGTAGAATCTTGGATTTATGGGAGAAGTAAGCAGGGCTTTCTCCTCAAAGTCTTCCATGAATATGTCGGCGACAATGGGAGATACAGGTGAGCCCATCGCCACACCATCTACTTGCTTGTAGAACTCCTCCTTCCACAATAGGTAGCCAGATGTAAGGCAGTGTCTGAGTAATACTGCATATTCTGCGGGCATGTTGTTTTCTTCCAGCCTTCTAGTTACAATTGAGATGCAGTCTTCAACAGGTAAGCATGTAAACAATGACTGCACATCAAAACTGACCATAGTTTCATTGTCTGCCAGACGTAGGTCTTAAATCTCGCTGACAAAATGGTAGGAATCCTTTATGTGTGCTCTTGTATGTCCCCTGAGCGGTGAGAGTATTTTCGCTAAGTGTTGAGCCAATCTGTAAGTTGGTGAATCGATTTGGCTCACTATGGGGCGTAATGGAGCATTGGGCTTGTGTATTTTTGGTAACCCATACAACTTTGGTGATTTGGCGCACGTAGGTATTATCCATTTTACGTCCAGATTTAATTTTTCGGAGTGTTTCTTTATGAGGTCACTAGTTGTTTTTAGTGTGCTATTTGTTGGGTCGTTTTTAACCTTTTTATAAGTACTTACATCCGACAAAAGTTCTTGTATTTTAGAATTATAATCTGACGTATCCATGACCACCGTGGCGTTTCCCTTATCTGCGCGGAGAATCGTAAGTTCTGGTTTATTGCGTAGGTTCTTTAACGCTATAAATTCGTCTCTGGGAAGATTCGGTTTAGGCACTGAACATCGACGTAACATAGACGAAATGTTAAAAACAATATGCGGAAAGAAGATTTGGAGGCGATACGTCAAGACATTTCGTCTATGTTACGTCGATGTTCAGTGCCTAAACCGAATCTTCCCAGAGACGAATTTATAGCGTTAAAGAACCTACGCAATAAACCAGAACTTACGATTCTCCGCGCAGATAAGGGAAACGCCACGGTGGTCATGGATACGTCAGATTATAATTCTAAAATACAAGAACTTTTGTCGGATGTAAGTACTTATAAAAAGGTTAAAAACGACCCAACAAATAGCACACTAAAAACAACTAGTGACCTCATAAAGAAACACTCCGAAAAATTAAATCTGGACGTAAAATGGATAATACCTACGTGCGCCAAATCACCAAAGTTGTATGGGTTACCAAAAATACACAAGCCCAATGCTCCATTACGCCCCATAGTGAGCCAAATCGATTCACCAACTTACAGATTGGCTCAACACTTAGCGAAAATACTCTCACCGCTCAGGGGACATACAAGAGCACACATAAAGGATTCCTACCATTTTGTCAGCGAGATTAAAGACCTACGTCTGGCAGACAATGAAACTATGGTCAGTTTTGATGTGCAGTCATTGTTTACGTGCTTACCTGTTGAAGACTGCATCTCAATTGTAACTAGAAGGCTGGAAGAAAACAACATGCCCGCAGAATATGCAGTATTACTCAGACACTGCCTTACATCTGGCTACCTATTGTGGAAGGAGGAGTTCTACAAGCAAGTAGATGGTGTGGCGATGGGCTCACCTGTATCTCCCATTGTCGCCGACATATTCATGGAAGACTTTGAGGAGAAAGCCCTGCTTACTTCTCCCATAAATCCAAGATTCTACAAGCGGTACGTAGACGACACTTTCACAATTCTACCTTTAGATAAAGTAACTGCATTTTTAGACCATCTTAACTCTATAAATTCTAAAATTCAGTTCACAATGGAGTTAGAGGCAAACAATTCCTTAGCTTTTCTAGATGTGTTAGTAATTCGGAATCCTGATAACACCTTGAGCCATACTGTGTATAGAAAAAAGACCCATACAGATAGATATTTAAACGGTGATTCTCACCACCATCCTTCACAGTTAGCTACCGTGGGTAAATCTTTGTTTCAGAGAGCACGAGGGATCTGTGACAGTAAACACCTGGCTGCCGAGCTCCAACATGTCAAGCAAGTTTTGCATGACAACAAGCTTCGGGTCCCACGCCTACGTCACAGAGAACGAGTGAAGCCGGCCACAGTCGAGCGTGTACCTGCTGTACTGCCATATGTTAGAGGAGTCACTGACAAGATTGGCTACATCTTGAAGCGCGCTTCCATCAAAACATACTTCAAGCCGCCGAAGAAGATTGGTCAGTTTTTACCATCAGTCAAGTGTAACGTCCCTCTGCAAGATGCAGGAGTGTACAAGCTTGATTGTGAATGTGGTCTCTCCTACATAGGACAAACTAAAAGATCAATTAAAACCCGCGTCAAAGAACATATAGCTGATGTGAAGAATCGACGCTCCGGGAAGTCTGCAGTCTGTGAACATGTACAAGATCGCCCCCGTCACTACATCAGATTTGATAGACCACAAATCCTCGCTAAAGAACACCGATTACTTCCAAGGATGATTCGCGAGGCTATTGAAATCAAAAAACATCCTAATTTCAATAGAGAAGATGGCTGGGTGCTACCATCTGCTTGGGATCCTATAATAAATAAAATTAAATCCCAACCCAAGCATACAACTGCAAGACTCCATGATACCATAAGCTCATACTGTGTAGATCGGAACAAAAGTTAAAATTTTAATCTATGGTAACCGCGGTTAACTATGACAGCTGGACGTTGAACATCTCAGTCCTTCCCGTGACCATGGGTGCTGTAAAGCTCTCGAAACGTCGGGTAAAAAAGTTAAATATACGCGATAAATTCCGTTAAAACTAGTATTATTTCAATGTGTAGTGTTCGCGTAAATATAAGAAATCATTATGTAAACCAGTACGGACTGGTAATTGCAAATAAAATACGCCGATTAGAAGATCTAAAGACTAAGCGCGCAAGATATCTAACAGCCTTAAATTTCTTGAAGAGATGTCGAGACCATAATCTCATTCCTACGTGTGTCAAAATATCCACCAAAAAGGACATTCGAGGAAGCGCTAAGATCTTAAATCAGGCAAGTAAAAAGTTGTTACGGGCGGTAATCCAACAAAAACGCTCCGATCTATATGACATAAATAAATCCATAGACACATCATCCAGTGAATTAAAGAAAGTTTTAACGACGTTTGATTATAATTTTTGCATGGAAACATTAAATAAACGCGAAATTAGTAAATATAACGAATTCAAAAACAAACATATAGAAAAATATCAAAAATTAACGGCCAAATCAAATGTCAAACATCCGAATCAATGCCAGAACCAAAAGCAACCATTGACAAACACACATCATAGATTAATCGCGTTCTATAATCTGTCAAAACAAACACTGGATGATGCAACAATAAAGGTTTTATCCAAAGGACTAAACTATGCTATAACTCCTAGCAGATTACCGTACGAAGAAATTATCTGTAGTGTCGAGGACTGTTTATTTAAAAACAATATGCGGAAAGAAGATTTGGAGGCGATACGTCAAGACATTTCGTCTATGTTACGTCGATGTTCAGTGCCTAAACCGAATCTTCCCAGAGACGAATTTATAGCGTTAAAGAACCTACGCAATAAACCAGAACTTACGATTCTCCGCGCAGATAAGGGAAACGCCACGGTGGTCATGGATACGTCAGATTATAATTCTAAAATACAAGAACTTTTGTCGGATGTAAGTACTTATAAAAAGGTTAAAAACGACCCAACAAATAGCACACTAAAAACAACTAGTGACCTCATAAAGAAACACTCCGAAAAATTAAATCTGGACGTAAAATGGATAATACCTACGTGCGCCAAATCACCAAAGTTGTATGGGTTACCAAAAATACACAAGCCCAATGCTCCATTACGCCCCATAGTGAGCCAAATCGATTCACCAACTTACAGATTGGCTCAACACTTAGCGAAAATACTCTCACCGCTCAGGGGACATACAAGAGCACACATAAAGGATTCCTACCATTTTGTCAGCGAGATTAAAGACCTACGTCTGGCAGACAATGAAACTATGGTCAGTTTTGATGTGCAGTCATTGTTTACATGCTTACCTGTTGAAGACTGCATCTCAATTGTAACTAGAAGGCTGGAAGAAAACAACATGCCCGCAGAATATGCAGTATTACTCAGACACTGCCTTACATCTGGCTACCTATTGTGGAAGGAGGAGTTCTACAAGCAAGTAGATGGTGTGGCGATGGGCTCACCTGTATCTCCCATTGTCGCCGACATATTCATGGAAGACTTTGAGGAGAAAGCCCTGCTTACTTCTCCCATAAATCCAAGATTCTACAAGCGGTACGTAGACGACACTTTCACAATTCTACCTTTAGATAAAGTAACTGCATTTTTAGACCATCTTAACTCTATAAATTCTAAAATTCAGTTCACAATGGAGTTAGAGGCAAACAATTCCTTAGCTTTTCTAGATGTGTTAGTAATTCGGAATCCTGATAACACCTTGAGCCATACTGTGTATAGAAAAAAGACCCATACAGATAGATATTTAAACGGTGATTCTCACCACCATCCTTCACAGTTAGCTACCGTGGGTAAATCTTTGTTTCAGAGAGCACGAGGGATCTGTGACAGTAAACACCTGGCTGCCGAGCTCCAACATGTCAAGCAAGTTTTGCATGACAACAAGCTTCGGGTCCCACGCCTACGTCACAGAGAACGAGTGAAGCCGGCCACAGTCGAGCGTGTACCTGCTGTACTGCCATATGTTAGAGGAGTCACTGACAAGATTGGCTACATCTTGAAGCGCGCTTCCATCAAAACATACTTCAAGCCGCCGAAGAAGATTGGTCAGTTTTTACCATCAGTCAAGTGTAACGTCCCTCTGCAAGATGCAGGAGTGTACAAGCTTGATTGTGAATGTGGTCTCTCCTACATAGGACAAACTAAAAGATCAATTAAAACCCGCGTCAAAGAACATATAGCTGATGTGAAGAATCGACGCTCCGGGAAGTCTGCAGTCTGTGAACATGTACAAGATCGCCCCCGTCACTACATCAGATTTGATAGACCACAAATCCTCGCTAAAGAACACCGATTACTTCCAAGGATGATTCGCGAGGCTATTGAAATCAAAAAACATCCTAATTTCAATAGAGAAGATGGCTGGGTGCTACCATCTGCTTGGGATCCTATAATAAATAAAATTAAATCCCAACCCAAGCATACAACTGCAAGACTCCATGATACCATAAGCTCATACTGTGTAGATCGGAACAAAAGTTAAAATTTTAATCTATGGTAACCGCGGTTAACTATGACAGCTGGACGTTGAACATCTCAGTCCTTACCGTGACCATGGGTGCTGTAAAGCTCTCGAAACGTCGGGTAAAAAAGTTAAATATACGCGATAAATTCCGTTAAAACTAGTATTATTTCAATACCAATCACAGTTGCCTCCTTCCACGTAGTGAGAAAGTAACTATGGTTGAAGCAGGCGTTGAAGATAATAGACAAAAAGGTTAATACCTGCTCAGGAAAGTGTTTTAGGGCTTGGTTGGAGATGTCATCCGCGCCCGGGGCCTTTTTGGGCTTAAGTCTTTTTATGAGGGACGAAATCTCATCATTGGACACAGAGATAGGTTCGGAGGCTGTAGGGTGAGTTCCGGCGGCGGACCTCATCCTCCACTACCTGGACGTGTGAGGGTTCGACAGGTTGAGAGCTAGGAGAGTATTGTGCGGCAATGCTATCTGCAAAGCACTCAGCCTTTTCCTCGTCCTAGAAGGCAATCGTACCGTCGGAACGGGAGAGAGGGAGAGTGTGGGTGATATCTAGTACGCTGTATGAGATGTAGAGATATTCTCCATGAGTTTAATCTTTTCGAGGTCTCGAAATTCAGAGAGGCGGAAACGGAGTTCTCGTTGAAATCGATTGGCCGAGCGCCTATATTCGGGGGTGGGATATTTTGCTGCTCTCCGGAAAGCAGCTTTCTTGGCTTTTAATAGGTTGCTAATAAGTAGGGGAAGCCCACTATTGTTAGCAACCGGGACGACCCTTTCGTTCTCCTTAAGGGAAGATTTAATAAGGGTGGAGAGTGAGTCACCGCGGTCGGTGTCGATTTTTTCGGGACTGTCTAAGTCCGACGGTAGGGAGATGGTAGAGTCCTGTGAGTCCAGAGCTTTGGCTAGGGACTCCTTGAATCCCTTCCAATTAGTGAAGGTTTTCGTGTGTGTTGGGGGAGGCGGCTGATGGCCAAGAATGAGGGAGACCGGTCGGTGATCGGATCCTAGATCCTCTAGTGTCTCGATTGCCCTGAGGTTGAGAGAAACTCCTTAGAGTAACGCAAAATCTAGTACATCGGGGGCGTGATCGGTGTTATCGGGAAAGTGAGTAACACCGGGGGGACTGTGGACGGTAATATCAAGAGACTGCGTGATATCGAGCAGTATCTTGCCACTAGGGGAGGTAGTACTGCATGTCAATTCAGTATGCTTGGAGTTAAAATCTCCAAACATAATGAATGAATTGCCTAAAGATAAAATGGCCTCAAAATCTTTTTTGAGGGGATGGGTTCCTGAAGGGATGTAACAGGAGGCTATGAGGATGGACTGATGTCCAGTCATAGCTTGCCTGCATACCGTGGCTTCCATGTTGGTAAGCTGCGGAGTAGAAATGTGCGAGCAGTGAAGTGTCTTCTTGTAATAGATGGCCGTTCCGCCGCCTCGGCGGTCGGGTCTGTCATTACGAAGAAGAGAGAAGTTTTTAATAGAAAGGCCTTTAGTATCCTTAGTTTGAGATTAGTTTCCTGTAGGAGGAGGAAATCGGCTTCACGATTTCGAAGAAAGAGCTTAAGCTCTGGGAGGTTATTTCGCAAACCGCGAATATTAAATGTTACAAGCGATAAACCCTTAGGTTTGATACGACAGAGGGGCAGAGGCGGCAACGGTGGCTGCGGAGATTGTAGGAGCGGCAGGGGCCGCTGAGACAGGGAGGGTGCGATTTTGCGCGTTTACTGCTGCGCTTGGAGTTCACCGTGGTGAATGTAGAATCCACGGTTCCGTCGGAGTCACATGACTCCGATGAACCGGTGCCAGAATAATTGGTGGTGGGCCTCTTCCGGGAGGCCGACGCAGAGGACTCGGAGCATGCTCCATCTCTAATGGGGCAAAAGAGTTCTTAGTTTCTAGGTATGTCGCGATTACGGGCGGCGGTTGGAGTGCCTGAGGGGCAGGGGGAGTAACATGGGCGGCGATGGCGGCGAGGGCCGTCTCATCGAGGTTAAGGCCCAGACCAAGAGTTTGGTTTAGGGCGACAACGAGGGACTTAATTTGGCTAACTGTGGACATGTTGGGGCAGTATTTCTACTATTAGTAATGATTTCGGCGAGTCCCTGTTCTTGAGGACTTGAACACGAGACTTACTACGAGACAATATACACGTATAATAATAATACAAGGAAAACAAAGAATAACAAGAGAAATAACAAAAATCAACAATACTATAATAACAGTAAAAATAACAATAAAGATAACAGTAAAGATAAAAATAAAATAACAGTAACAAGCGGAGGTGAGTCAAACCTCCCCGCCCGAAGACAGGGGGGCAAGAACTGTTAGCGTAAGTGACTCACCAATGCGTCGACGCTGTACAGCGCGAGCAGGACAGCGGAGGCGCGAGAGCGAGATAGCACTACCGTACAGGGACAAGAGCGCAGACTACCTGGACACGACCGCTCGAGAGTGGTGCCACAGGCGGAGTTGTTTTCTGTTTAACCACAAAAACGCCTCTTTTTTATAGGCAATTTCGATCAATCATAATTGTTGAATTTTACACACGGCACTTACGAATTGCACACGGCACTAATGATTTTCCGTCGACCAATCGGAGCAAAGAGCAACCTTTTCTAAGGGAAAATTACAAAGGGGGATGCCCATTTTCGGCCATGGTACGCCCAACAATATGCATTTGTTAAAAAAAATATCTTTATTTATGATTATTAATCGCGGTATTCATTTATCCTAAAAAGATGGGAATATTTTTGCACAAAAAATGGTAATGAAATGATAAAAATAAAATTAGGTAAATGCGTAATTCATTAGTTCGTGGATAAAATAAAAAAATGTTGCCTTTCACAAATCTCATTAAAATCGATTCCCTTTTTTTAATCGATTATTTACGGTGTCATTATCACAATGCTAATATAACTTTTCGATAACTATTATGATGTTATGATATAGGTGTAAAGCAACCGTTGACAACGGATATTTATCCAAAACAGCCGATGCGCAACCGTAGTCTACCAGTTGTTTATCTGACTACAGACGAAAAAGGATGGTTATCTTTTTAATGTGTGTGCGGGTGGCTAAGCTGTATCGCTTTTTGCAATGGTGCTTAAAAACTACTTGACCGATTTAAAAAATTCTTTCATCGTTACAATTCTATTATGACTGTGAAACGTACGATGAATTTTATGATAGAAGACGCTACTTTCAACGAATATAGGTATTTATTTAGTTAAACTCGTAAAATACTTTCACCGCTATAATGTTATGTATATTTATAGATATCTAATGTAGGATGCATTTTTATTATAGAGGGCGCTACTTTCTGTGAATATGTGTTTATTAGCTAATCTCGAAAAATACTAGACCGATTTTGAAAATTCTTTCACCATCCCATTGCTTATGAGGGCGTTATTTGTGTTATAAATTAATATTATTAAGATAATTATTTGTGATATTAATACTTTCTAAATTAATAAACATAAATACCTACCCAAGATGATCAAATCCTACTATTATTTTTAAAATTTAACAATCGTATTTACAAGCTTTACCTACTTAGGTTGATTGTTTTAGATATAGATTAGGAGGTTGACGCGTCGGTCTGTGACGTTTATAGGCCGAGTCGATTATCTTAGTTTTAAAAATATTTAACATCGGTGTTTTATAGTCAGTTCCATCTCTAAGTTAATTGTACCGTATAATTAATGTGTGGAAGTGTTTTCCAGTGAATATGTGCTAAAATTAAAAAGAAATTAACAAATGATCCTGGGTGGACTGTGAACTGCTGCTGCGGACATACCCTCCGAGTTAAAAACAAAAGATTATGTACAAACAATTAGAAAAAAAGTTTTAGTTATTGCCGAGAGCTCTAATTGGATCAATTCAGTGTATTTTGTTCGACACAAAACAATACATGTAAAATAGTGGATAAAATTATCAACGGAACTACGCACAACGCCATGTTTACACGAACAGTGATACTAATACCGCTGCACTTACAATTAATAAGAAAATGCCTAAGTGCGGGTACTGTGGTAAATTTTTGTCCAACGCGGACTGTGTGAGGTGCTCTAAATGCGCAAATAATTTTCATCGTACTTGCTGTTCTGTACCGACGGGGCCAACACCTCAAGGATGGGCGTGCCAAGGCTGCAAAGTCAAAAACAAAACAGACCCGACGTCATCCTCGAGGGCATCAAAAACGTTATGTGGTGATATGTCGTCAGAAAACTCAACCCCTCAATCAGATCTAAGTGAGAATACACCCACAACGAACAACCACGTGCTACGGGAGTTAATGCAGGAGATAAGAGATCTGCGCAGTGAGCTGAGCAAAACAAGAACTGAGATTGCGGACTGTAGGAGGGAGATTCTCGACTTCAAAGCAGAGCTGCATTCATGCAGCGCACGTTTAACTGCCTTGGAAGACAAAGTATCTACACTGGAGACGAGCTGCGAAGTAAAATCTCCCGGCAATGTGGAGAAGCTCGAAAACACGATTACCGAATTGAAGCGACAATTGAACGAGCGCGAACAAGAATCTCTGCATAACGATCTGGAAATCTCCGGCCTACCTGAAGAAAAAAATGAAAACATCTTGCATGTAACCGGGCTTATAGCTGTAAAGCTAGGCATGAAGTTGGAGGACCGGGACGTTGTATTCGCGGAGCGGGTGGGCTTCTCGCGGCGCAACCGTGCCGCTGAGGACGCAACCGCGTCGCCGCGCCCACGCGCCATCGTCGTCAGGCTGGCGCGCCGAGCCCTGCGCGACGACTTGCTGCGTGCTGCGCGTGTGCGCCGCGGCCTCACCTCGGCCGACATCAGAATGCCGGGGGAGCCGCGCCGGTTCTTCGTCAACGAGCGCCTCACGCGGCTGAACCGACAGCTGTTTGGCATGGCGCGGGAAGCGGCATCACGCGCCCAGTGGAAATATGTTTGGACGAGAAATGGTAACATTTTTGCTAGAAAGGATGACGGTAAGGTAGCCGAGCGAATTAAAAATGAAAATGACATAAAGAAAATTTTTATATCTTGATTTGTTGGTCTATGTATTTTTTGCAATTTTTTTCTATTATCTTGTATGAAGTTGATTGTATTCAGTATGTCATTCAGTTGAATATTGCTTTATTCAATATGCCACAACAATGTTACTTTTTCACAAAAAAAAATTATTTGCTCAATACTTGTATCTTTTTTATATTTGTAATCGCAGAATATTCTCTTTGTAGCACGTCTTTGCCGTTTAGAATATTTTTTTACTTTACAATTATTTTAATCGAATATGTTTTGTGTTGCGTTGCAATGCTGATTGTCCGAGTTTTCACTAAGTATTCTACTTGTAATATATCTTTTCCGTTTATAATCTTTTTTTCTTTATACGTATTTTAATCGACTATGTTTTGTGTTGCGTTGCAATGCCGATTGTCCGGGTTTTTACTTACGATAAAACTCAATTTATTCATTTTCGCATACTACAATTATTAGTGGCAGTATACGAGTGGAAGTATATGGGTGGAAGTCTATTTAGGCGTTCTTTAATTATTAGGTCTTTTCAGTTACTTTCAAAGTTGATCATGCGCACACTATCGAAACGTTTTTTATTTACTCTAATAGGCGTTGTTATTCTTATTAATTCTTTTTGTTTTTTTTTTTGGTTAAATGTATATATTTCAAATTTTTATTGTAATTGTTTTGTTCATAGGCCTTAAATTATACTATAGATTTGGTTTTCTCAACGTCTGCTCGTTAAATACGAATCACGAGGAATTTATCGCAGCGATAGAACGTCACTCGGTGGACATAATGGCGCTGAACGAGACATGGCTGCGTACGGGAGAAGAGGGCTGCGCGCCTCGTTTGCCCGGCTACAGTCTGCGCCACACGCCGCGGCCGCTGATCGTGCGCAATGGCCGCGGCGGAGGCGTTGGGTTCTACATAAGGCATGGCGTAAATGTGCACTCTTATCACCATCCGGTGGACCCCTCGCACACGTCTGTGGAACAGATGTGGTTAACTCTTAACACTGGGACAGGAAAACTTGCTATCGGAACAGCATATCGCCCGCCTTGGCTCGACGTTGATTTATTTTTCGATGCAATTACATTAACTATAAGTTCGTTAGCTTCGTGTGATTTTTTTATTTTGCTCGGCGATTTTAACATAAATATTCTTGGTTTAAATGATATTAAGGTTCATAAACTTAAAATATTTTTAAGCAGTGTAGATCTGCAGCAAATAGTTATGTCTCCTACACATTACACGGACCATAGCGAATCCATCATAGATATAATATGTACAAATACTGGAACGCGACATGTTACGTTGGAACCAGTTGCGCCCCTTAGCAATCATGTAATGTTAACTTGTGAAGTATGCTGTAAAAGAGAAAAAACATTTCGGAGAAGACTTATATACAGGCCTCTTAATGACGTACCGATTGATATACTTAATTCTTGTTTAGACTCGATTAGCTGGAATTCATTGGAACAAATGTGTGATGTTAACCAAATAGTGAATACGTTTAATTCTCATATTATTACTTTATTAGATTTAATAGCTCCCATAAAAAGAATTGTACTTAAGGAGCAACCTCGTCCATGGATAACAGACAATATAAAGCTTATGATGCGATTACGGAATGCTGCTCACTCGCGATATTTGAAATCAAAAATGGAATCGCATAGGACGTATTATAAAAATCTTAAAACTTTAGTTGTACAATCAATTCATCATGAAAAGAAAGCATACTTCAATCAGTATATAAATAATAATTTAAATAAACCAAAAATGCTATGGCGCAACTTAAAATCATATGTTTTGCCTCCTAAACAAAATACTCATTTACCTGCGCATCTGTCAGATCACAACATAATTAACAAACATTTTCTTGATATACCCGGGACCTCCTCTGTTTCGCCCTCAGTTTTATTGTTTTTCAATAGCAACCGTTTTATAGGAGACATAAAATTTTCCCTTCATTATGTTGAACAAGACATTATTTCGAAAATTATACTAAACCTTAAATCGAAAGCAGAGGGCATAGATGGGATCTCTCTCGGAATGCTACTTAGAACCTTGCCACAGTCACTAGGTGCTATCACGTCTATCGTTAATTGTTCAATAGTAACTTCTACCTTTCCAGACGTCTGGAAGACGGCCATCGTTAGGCCACTGCCTAAAAACTCAAAACCACAGGAACCTAAGGACCTACGACCTATTAGCATATTACCCTGTTTGTCAAAAATTGTTGAGAAAGCTGTTGCGATGCAACTTAGGGAATATCTTGAAAGTAACAAAATACTTTCCGAATTTCAGTCTGGATTTAGGAAAAACCATAGCACAACCACAGCTCTTCTAGATGTTACAGACAATATTATTAATGCACAGGATGCTGGTATGTGTACCTTACTAGTACTTCTAGATTTCTCAAGGGCCTTTGATTGCATGAATACTCAATTACTACTAGCTAAAATGACATATTATGGTTTTGATCCCGATACGGTCAGTTGGTTTCATAGCTACCTTACGGGTCGTGGTCAATATGTTGAAATCACTCAAGTAGACGGTCGACCGCTTCGTTCAACGTATAGCCCCTTAACACGAGGAACTCCGCAGGGAACGATCTTATCTCCTCTATTATTTATACTCTACACAACAGATATCGTAAACTGTATAAAATCTTGCAAATATCACTTATACGCGGACGATTTACAAATATATATTTCTTTTAAATCTAACGAATGGCGCTCGGCAGTGCAGTCGCTTAACGAGGACCTTGGTAGAATATTGGAATGGTCAACAAATAATTGTCTAATTCTTAATCCTACTAAAACAAAGTATATAGTATTCGGATCGAAATTTCATGTACATAATGTTCCCCTTGATTGTGAAGTGAAGTTAGGTGCTGAGGTTTTAGAACGTGTCTTTGAGGCCCGTAACCTCGGCTTAGAGTTGGACTCAAATTTGCGATACGAGAACCATGTATCAAAGGTAGTTCGCAACTGTTTTTATAGATTAAAAGTCCTGTATAAGGTTCGACAGTATCTAAGTGAAGAACTTCGGGTACGCCTAGTAGATTCTCTCGTTCTATCTAAATTAAATTATTCCGACACAGTTTACGGCCCATGCTTGTATGTAAGAACAGAAAAGTTGATTCAACGGGTTCAAAATGCTTGCGCTCGCTTTTGTTTTAGAATTCCACCCCGTAGTCACGTAACACCATTTTTGAATCAACACAACATTTTAAACATGAGACACCGCAGACAGCACCATTTAGCTTGTCTACTTTTTGGCATTTTGAGATCGCAGACACCTAGTTATCTTAGCAGCAAATTAGAATGGAGTAGAGGGAACATCAGCGGTAATCGCAGTCGCCACCTAAAAATACCGCGACATAGATCCGCAATGTTTAGAGGCAGCTTTCGATACGCAGCAACCAAATGCTGGAATAACATCCCACCACCAATTAGGAACGCACAAACGAAATCGTCGTTTAGATTTAAAATCAGACTTTTTCTTATGGAAATCCAAAAAAGATAGCTTAGAAAAACAAGCACAACTTCCATAAGAAAAAACTAGGTTACATTATATGTTCAGTTTACGATTTTATGTAAAAATCGCGGTTGCCGCATTATTGATTGTTAATTATACACTTCTCGCATACTATTCAATTTTATTTATGCCTTTGTTACATTAAGAAATTCGCTGGAAATGATTAATATTCAATTTTATTTACGCCTTCGTTACATTAAGAATTCCACTCTCGCATCTGCCACTGACCGACGCGTTAACACACACACGGGTTTCTGCAGAATACCAGCGCTGGTCATCCCAATGGGGGTGTCAGCTTGTGCTGAGCAGCTGACCCTATCGACTCAGCATTGCAACGCTCACATTTCCTATACATAGTTTTTATTTTTTGTTGAATGTTATAGTTTTTCTTCTTTTTATTTTTCGCTAATATTAATTATACTTGTTGTTTTCTACTTATGTACATGTTGATTGTTTATTTTTTGCAAGTGTTGTTTGTTGAGTTGATTAAATGGTTTTATTATTATTATTATTATTATTATTTTTATTATTATTATATAGGTAATAAATCTAAAATAAGAGAGCTCCACTGAAACGAAAAAATAATTAATAAAATATAAATAAAAGTTGGAAAAAGTGGCCCAATGTGAATCGGCCTCGCAAGCCAATGAAGAGTTCCGTAGTAACAAGCAAAGATTCCACATCGAGTTAAAATACCACTATCATTATCGCCAGCAAAATGTTACTTTGTTTTTTCTAGTTTTTGTATAAAGGACAAAATTGTAATTGCGGTTCTTGAAAATAAGCTACTTGTAGCTCAAAAAAGGACTAATCTACATTATAGGACTTTCTGTGGTTCATTCATTATGAAATAGAAAAACTTATTGCACAAAAAAATATTTTTATCAGTTTCAAGCCAAAAACAACCGTTGTTATCGGCTTGGTGGAAAACGTTAACAACCGGCTTTACATCTGTAGTTATAATAATTAAATAAGCGATTTACTAGCTGATTTACAATGAATTCTATGCGGTATAACAAAACGCTACTGCACAATATAACTGTTATTCTTATCCGTTCTTAAAAGACATTAAAAATGAAATCATGTTATGATAATTAAACAAGTGAGTTTCTAGCTGATTTACCATGAATTTTTTAGAGCATAACAATACGCTACTCCACATTTTAACTGTTCCTTAAAATACATTTAAAAATAGAATTTAAATAAATAAAAGAAAATATATTTTAAAAAGCGTGTAAAACTTAAAGCGCCTCAAATATTTTTTTTTATTAAATTACTAATCGAACAAAAATCGATATCGTTTCATTGCATTTATGTTAGTTATGTGGCAACATCAAATCTGAAAACTAGGAAATATGTGACTTTTGGCGGGAACTCCAAACGAGGCGGTCAATTTAATAATTTTTACTGTTTTTCGTTTAAAATATCCTGTGTGAATATTACCAAAACTTATTTTAGTCAGTGTAAATAATTGTACATTGTGTGAATTATCAAAATGAATGAACCGGAGGACCCAGGTGGAATTCCGAAACGATCCAAAATTGTTCGTAAAAGAGTTACGAAGGAATGTGGACCTGAAGTAGGCGGCGGTGAGGATGACTTTATTCCGTTTTTTAAGTCAGGTTATCTGAGACTTCATCCTGAACATTGTACAAATACGGACTTCAAAGTTTTTGTTGAAAGGCGGGACCAACAGGTTAAAATTGGAAATAAAAGCCCAGTTTACTTAAATCATATTTTTACTTCGGAGGTGAAAGGTGTGGTAGCTTTACATAGAGTCAATGCCAATAAAATTGCGGTTGTCTTTAAACAATACAACACTGCAAATAATTTCATCACAAATACAGACTTTTTAACAAAGCACAACTTGAAGGCACATATTCCTGCAGCGCAGATAGAAAAAACTGGAATCATTAGATATGTGCCTACTAGCATTTCGAACAAGGATTTATATACGAAACTGTCTGCGATCTATGAAATTATTTCAGTGAGAAGATTCACGAAAAAAGTCGGTCAAAGTACTGTAGGTCGCGAGACTGTCAGTATAACTTTCTTGTCAAATATTCTGCCCGATAACGTCCAATATGACCTATTTTCGTTCAGGGTGTTTGAATATGTCCCGCCGTTACAGCAATGCTTCCGGTGCTTCAGGTTCAACCACCCTGCGAAAATTTGTAATGGTAAACAACGTTGCTCGATATGTGCTGGGGAGCATAATTTCAGAGACTGCGATAAAAAAGAGAACCCGTGTTGTGTCAATTGCAGTGGTCCTCACCTGGCTATTTCCAAATCTTGCCCAATAAAAATGAAAAAAATTCTTGAAAAAAAGGGTAAAATTACTTATGCCTCTGTTGCAAATACAATTACGTCATCTGATTTTCCGTCTTTACCGGCACAGTCGAGCAACATTGTTAAGAGCCTACCATCAATAAGCCAAAATGTACATAAATTAAATAAAAATGTAAAAATTGTAAATAATGTAAATGAAACAGTGCCTGAACCCAACTTAAACCAAACTCAACTTAAGGCTCAAATTGCAAACAATAAGAATATTCTGATGGCAATGGTTCAAACTTTAGTTGAATTGGGTAATAAAACAGATAATGAACCTGTGACTACTCTGTTCATTAAAGACTTACTTTTAAAAAATCTGTCACATTAATGGACAGTACAGTACAGAACATACAGCAGTTATGTATAGCTCAGTACAATATTCAAAGTATACATAGGAAAAAACCCTTACGGTCTTATTCCAAAAAAATGTTTTGGAACTTTAGCACCAGTATCAAAATGTATTCTTATTCCAAAACGCAGACTATCTGTGGACTAGTTAGTACCAAAATTCGTCGTGGTTTAAATATCATCCACAGATAAGAAACAAGAAATTACATTCTTTAATTCGTTCCTACAGGTTTCATTCAATGCAACGTTCTGTTTCGTTAAATATTAATATTATTTTCGCACTTAATTATGCTTAAATAATTATCCATCAATACAAAAACATATTGTTATTTCTTTAGGTAAAAATCTATTGAACAATCACGACTTATACTTTTATTAAAGTGCTTTTTATAATCGTTTTCATTTTAACGACTCTACCGTGAAATGGAGTAAATTACATAGGTACCGCGAGCGCGTGAAAAAACGTTCGAAATTTTTATGTTGCGTTGCACTGATGGGTAACTCATCATTTTTATATGAGGTTGAGGGAGCACCTCATTTTACCTCGCGAGGTCCTCACGAGGGACCCCTCATTTGAGGCGAGGTATCGTACGTCAGCGTATTCAATTCACCTCACGAGCCGAGCCCGAGCTCGAGCCGAACTCAGCCGATTGTCCGAGGCAGCGGCAACGGCAAGCGGGGCGGACGGGCGCGTCGACTCTGAGTCACGAGTACTCACGATTCCGATTTTTACGTCTCCCTCACACACGTAACTGTCTTTCGCTCATAAAATTTAGACAGCCAAAATAAACGAATCAATGACACTTTTATAAAAATCTAATGCCTATGTTTTTAGAGTTCATAGTTAACGTTTAGAGATTCATATTTATAGCAGAAATAAAAATATTTTCTCTATTAATTCGTTTTGAGTACCTAATACTTTACCTATGTTGACCTTGGAGGTGCACGTGTGGTGAAGTAATTGTTGATATTGTTGTGATTGTGAAAAACGCGTTTATTCCAAACGATTGTTTTTTTTTTACTTTTTAATACACTCAGTTATTTTTTTTTTGCTTCGTGTGTTTTATTTACCCTGCAACTCATTTCACACAATTATATTTCATTAAGTACATAACATAATCATAATGTTTACTGTTTTCAAAATTTCGATTCCTCACCTCACTCATTCTCTAATTTATTCTGTACTGTAAATATGGATTTCTAAGTCGGTTCATTCGCTCACTAAGCTCACTCAATCACTCAGTTGCGATGCTCGCAAGTCGCGAGTACTCGCGTCTAGACGTGGGCGTTATTTCACGTCACTAGATATAGTAACTGGCTACGCGGCGTGTAACCGAATCACTAGTTTCGAGTCATGTTACAAGTAGTGATTTTTGTAAATGCGTGATTATGATTACTGTTACCCGTGATTATTGCGGGAGTCGACTGTCGGTCGCTCGAGCGCAAAAGCGCACATGTGGCATACAACAATAAACAAACCATCGTAAGTAACAGTTTTATTGTACGTTTAATTTTCATACGTAAGACTATAGACATAAACAATAAAATAGAGTAATCTCTGTTTGTAGATATTTAACGGTTTGTGATTCCGGGAAGCGAGTCACATTGAATTTAACTAAAATAATTTTTAAAACATTTATGACGGAGTCATGAACTCGTTTATTCATAAAATTAAAATATAACTAAAAAATGAGTATAAAAATTTAAATGTTTATAATATTATAAAACTTAAAAACTGTGTGTAAATAGCCAAACAAACAAACAAATTAATTGTACAGTGTAAATAAAAGTCCAAAAACAAATGGCAGTGAAAACGTTGAAAAAGTGTAAATAAACTGTAAATATCAATAATCATTGTATATACAATCAAATTGACTTGTAAATATGCATGCATTAATAATTTTATGAAAATATTAGTGTCATAGTAAACGCAAATCAATCATAAACACATTTAATGCAGTCTGTCCTAAACCTGAATAAAGTATGAAGGGAAGTTAATTTATTGATTTAACAGAAAACAGTTACTGTATAGCTACAAACACGGATTGTGATTTTCGTTTCGTGTGTAACTGTATAGTTGGTGGTGATATTTATGCAAACAATCACAGTAGCCGAATAAAAGTAGCCAGTTACAAAAATCACTAGTTTCGAAACATGTGACGCCGATGAAGTCACTGGTTTCGTTACGTTTCTTAAAAATGACGTAACGACCCACGTCTACTCGCGTCAATAATGTCTATGTCAATTTTTAAGTGAGGAAGCGTGAACGAGTGAGGTGGTTCAATGTTGAAAATCGAGTAACTCTTTCAATTTGCGATCACGAGTACCTCAAACGAGGCACCTCATGAGTGAGGGGCACATCTCTATTGCGTTGCGTCCTTATGTATAATAAGTAAATGCTCTTATTTTAATACATTGCATTGATTTCATTTTATATTGTGGTATTGCAGATAGTAAGGTTTTATTTGGATTATTTGGATCTATATTTATAATAATGGAACAAAAGAAAAAAGGGGGTGAAAATTGGAGTTCAGAAGAAAAAGTTAGTGAAACATCGTAATTTATTTGTGGTCGTGCTTTAGTTTACGGTCGCACGCGGAGGGGGGTGGGGAGGTGGTTGGGGGGGGTGGGGGATAGTGGTGAAACCCCCCCTAAAAGGGGGGGATGCGGAAACGTATAGTTTCTGAAATATATTAAAAAATCTATTCTAACCTATAAAATATTGATATTGATTAATTTAATATGGTATTTGTTTAAATCAAGTGGGGAGGAGGCTCTAATCTTCTCTCTACCCCGTCTGACGCTTTAAATTCGACGTTCTTACTTACAGGGGTTCGATTCTGGGGCTGATCTACCGGACTCAATTCTTACCAAACCTGACGTGTCACCAGTTTTGTTCTGGCCTGAACTCATATATATCTGTTCGCCTAACAATTCTGTGATAATAGAATAAAAAATGAAACGAAAAGTTACTTCTGTAACATCTTCGGCGCTGCGGGAAGTGCAGCCCCTTCGCCCTTGCGTAGCAAATCGCAGTCACCCATGCTCACCTCCGCAGCTTCGGCTTATTGGTCGCCTTCGGCGACCAGCCTCAGCCGCTACGGCTCGCACGGGTGACTGCGATTTGCTACGGCGGGCGGGGGCTGCTCTCCCTCCGCGCCTACGGATTTACAAAAACACTCTAGGGGTAGGGCAGACAAGACTACGTGGAGTCGGGGCGCGCTGATTCGGTTTTAGAATCTGTCGAAATGATTAGAACAATCATCTAACTAGCCGTGTTTTCGCGATTACTCTAGATATCTGTTCATCATATTATCCTACGACATGTTATAAAGTACACGCATAAAACTTATATTTAACTATCTTCATTGTGATGCCGTAAAAATAGTATGGACAATTAATTTTATTTCTCGTTGAAGTTAATTAGACACATTATGAACATAAATAAGATTTAAGTGTCGTTTACAATTTACTTATTGTTGTTCGGAAACAATACACGATCCATTCAACGTGAATGAATAATAAAAACAGCTTACATGAAAAAGGAGAGCGATCTACTTACAACAATAGAATAGTTTGGACAACAATGACAGAACAACTTGAGAAAACTTACACAATATATGAAAATTTTAAGCAGCAAGCAGGTAAGTTAGATTTACCATATACAGCCAAAAAAATTTTTAGGTCTGAAATAACAGGCGGTAAAAGGAGATGCAACCATTATGTTGTCTCCTTCTAATGCTTTAGAATGTCATTATGTAAATGTCAAGGGCCGAAAGCCAAAACAATACTGTTCTATACGATTCCTAGTAGTTAACCTATAAAACTTAAAAAATTAATTTCTCGAAAACTATAAGTTTCCGCAGAAAATCCTTCTAGCATTTACTTCAATGACCTGTTACCTACCTATTAAAATTAAAATTATCACGAAAATCGTGCGACCGTAAACTAAAGCACAGCCTTATTTGTTAGTGCGTAGCAACGCTCTTATCCTCCTATCATCTTTATTTCGACTAAAAAGAATGTTCTTATTATTATAGGAAATATTACGTACTTTTATTGCTCAATCAGCACCTATTTTAGAAGATAAGTCGACGAAAACGTGCGTAAACATGAAAAAAATAAAAGAGTGGAAGAATATAACTAATAAGTAAGTACTTATTGCATTTGTTGTGTACAAGTAGGCACGGTATTGTTTACAAGATTTATTCTTTTATTTTAGATTTAATGAGATAACAGGTAAATGCCGATCAGATGGGGAATTGAAGTTAGCTTGGAAGAGGATGAAGTTGTCGGCTAAATCAAACCTATGTACATATAGGAGGGAATGATCAAAAACAGGGGGTGGTGAAAAACCACTATCACCTACTCCTGAGGACTTACAAATTATGGCAATTGCTCCTCACGACTTTGTCATTGAAGTTAACGATTATGATAGTGATGCAGTGGTAAATAAAATTACTTATGTCTTACACATTTAATTAAAATGAAATAACTTTATTTTGTATACTAAATATATTTACTAAATTGTATAAATAATCTGCCATTAAGGCATACAATTTACGATACAAAATTATTTTTCAAATATTCAAAACTTAATATACGTATGTAATAATTTCTTTTCAACTAATTCATTCTTATTCAAAATTGAAATGTCATAAATTCATACATAGTGGTTTATATATCATAACATACATCTTACTAGATTATCTACACTGGTCGACTATAATTTTCTATTTTATAATTAATAACTTGTATTACCTATTGCCTCGATCGTAATATTTCCACAGCATATAAAATACCTGATTCAGTTAAGGGCAATATTATATAGGTAATGACAGGAAAACATGATAATAAATGTTTTAATAATTTATTTTAGAATCCAGTGACTGTGGCTACAACTACAAAAGAAATATTTGCTGACCCTAAGCCTTGCCTTAGTTTTAATAAAAATGACACACCAGTAGTTATAAACGTAGAATATCCAGAACTCAATGTCGAGGTGCAAGGTAAATAATAATTATTGATTATTTATTGAAAAGCAAAATATATTATTATTATAGTTACAATCATATTAGGTAATACACAAAATTGTCTCAATATTAAACATGTTTAATTTACTATAACCTTTATTTATATTAATTTTTAGAGATATCAAACGATCCAACTACGGACACAGAAACGAAAATAACAAACAATGAAACTGCTAATACAAGGGGCATTACAAAAATAAAAGACAGGAAAAAGGGCTTGCAAAATAGGTATGTTGAAATAATTACTTTAATACATCTCATACCTTTTAACATTTGAAAATTAGTATTTAATTAAACACTAAAAATGTTTCATATTTTCAAATATTAAAAAGCAAAGTTAATATTAATTGATTGAAAAATAACTATAAATATATTTCTTTTGCCTACAAGGTTAACTTCCATTCTAGTACATACTTTTATTACTTCATAATACTTAGTACATAAAAAAAACTTACATTAAGTATTCTATTTCATTTTACAGAAGAGAAGATATACAGCAAACAATCATAAAAAGCAATACAGATTTTAAAAAAAGACAACTAGAAATGATGGAAGAGGAACATAAATACAACATTAAAATAGCCAAATTAAAAATTAAAAAATTAGAATTACAAATATCTTTGTTAGAAAGTCAAAAAAATACAAGTTAAATAGCAGCTTAATACTACTGTGTTTCATATGGTGATTATTCAAAAGACATTTTTTATTCACCAATGGTTTGGAAAATACCTCTGTCCTGGGAAGAACCAGCAAGAAACCCAGCGGGACTTTTTTTTAAACATATTTCACTTTACAATTTTTAAATTAATTTTAATAGAAACAGCATAGCAGCAATCACCTCATTTGCAGGGGTTATTTTCATTTATGTATTCTTTGATATTATAATAACCCTTTTTATATAATTTTTCTTTAGTAAAACATTTATGTCAAAATACTTTAACACTACTCACTTTTAAGATGCGGTTAAGTCTCATGCTATCTCTATCACTAAGTCAAAGTGAATGTGACACCACAACACTTAACAACATCTTAAAATTGAGCTTTTGAGTATTTGGCCATTAAACTTTTATTGACATGAGAGACCCCTTTTACTGGAAACACGGAATTCCATTTTAGCCCTCACAGGTGACAACGCATCTTCATTTTGATTCATAGTCGAGGATAGATGTAGATGTCTATGTGCCAGCAACTACTTACCATCAGGTGAACTGTATGCTCGTTTGTCACCATCATCCTATTAAAAAAAAAAACTAAATATTCAAGACTGTATCAGATACATGTTTGTTAATATTCTGATTTATGAAATTATTCTTTTCTGGTACTTATTGCTGCAAATATCTGTACATCTTTCAATAATAATTAAAATAAATAATTATAAACAATATTTATTTTATTAACATAACATTGGCATAATAAACTAAACCTAATTACTTAATTATCACACAGTCCTACTTCCCGTGAACCCTTGCACCTCTGGAAAGGAAATCCAGCTGTGAATGTAGCAGAGCGACAATATTCATTAAAAAATCTAAACAAATCTCTACAGCACTTTAAAGTCTATATAACATAGCTTCATATTGATGTGGAATATGCTGTACCCCACATCATTCCCTGAAACACAATCATTATGGCTTAAATAAAAGCATTTTGCTTAATAAATTAAATATTATCACAGTACTTCCCGTGATTTTTTCCATATTGGTGAAAATTGTAATATATAGTTGTTATTATTTGACAGCTGACAACGGCTCAGCGGAAAGATTTTACTTTATAAATGAGTATTATGTCTAAAATAAAAATATAATAATTATTATAATTGTCTTATATATTTATTGAACTCTTTATTACATTATTTTTATTCAATGAAACTTGGCCCCTAAATTACAAAATAAAATAAATTAAATGTACATATAGCCTTTGACAATTGAAACATTGTAATAATTTTATAAATTTAATAATAAATTATAAATTTTAATTATGAATTGTTATATAAAAATTGTAAAAAAAATGTTTACCTACTGAAAATGATTTTCAATAAACTGTCTTCTCCTAATATTTCCCCTTATTGATGGTGGGATATATCTTTGTACTATAGGTTCAGATGAATATTGTTCAGTGCTATCTACCTCGCCAGAAAATACATCTTCTCTCATGTCTATGGCAATATTGTGTAGTACAGCACATGCAACAATTGTTTTTTTTGCTGTTTCAATGTCCCCAAACATACCTCTTAATAGGCAACGAAACCGTTGCTTCCATAAACCAAAACATCTTTCCACCGTGTTCCTGGTACGGATATGACTCCTATTATATCTTTCTTCTTGTGGTGTTGTTGGGTTCAGCAGTGGTGTAAATAGGTATGGAGTACAAGGATAGCCACTGTCACCAAGTAATATTCCAGAGAATGCACCAGCCTCAAACCTCTGTTTTAGTCTACATTCTCGGAATATTCTAGAGTCATGTACGCTGCCATGCCACCTAGTAACAATGTCCATGATTTTCAGGTTAGCATCACAAACCACCTGAAAAGTGAGAGCTCATTAGTCCTTTGTTTTACTGATATAGATTGGTTATATTTTATTGTGCACCAAAATTGTAACAGATCATATTACTATTTTAATCTACATTTTGTGCCACAAGATAGTCAAACAAATTATTTTATATATTTGACTGGCCTGTTGGTCTAGTGGTTAGTGACCCTGACTGCTATGCCCGGAGGTCGTGGGTTCGATTCCCACCCAGGACAAATATTTGTGTGATGAGCACGATCATTTGTTCTGTGTCTGGGTGTAATTTATCTATAATATTTATGTATTTAGAAATATATAAGTATGTTTATCAGTTGTCTGGTACCCATAACACAAGCTCTGCTTAGCTTGGGACTAGATGGCGTTGTCTGAATTATTTTCTATTTTGGTAAAGTAAAGTAATTTAGAGACAATCACAGCTTATTTAAAATATTTGTACATCACCTGTACATTAATTGAAGAAAATCCTTTTCTATTAATATATAACTGACCCCCATTAGCATTTACTTTCTTTATTCTTATGTGAGTACAGTCAATTGCGCCAATTACTGTAGGAAAATTAGCAATACTGCGGAATTTCCTAATGGTTTCCTGTTGTTCATTTAAAGAGGTAGGCATTTTAATAAATTCTCGGGACATTCGTGACAAAATTTCCGCTACTTTTTTACATGTCCTACTGACTATTGGTTGAGACACACCATGTAAATCACCTGTATCGTCTTGAATCTACAAATAAAACAATAATATGTATTTTTTGGATTTTTATCTAGCGTTATGTTGGATACATTGACCAAGATTATTAAATAGCACTTACTTCATGGCGAGCCCAGTTGCGTAACGCACAAACTACTTGGATTTCAGGACTCAGTGGGCATCCTCGAGAGTCGTGTACTAAATCCTCACGTAAAAGATCCACAATTTTTATACAGAAACGTTTTGAGAACCTATACTTATATCTAAAATTTTCGTCACTCAATTCAAAAGGATT